>JAYMSV010001821.1:0-12079 GCA_036897745.1 Erodium moschatum | reverse complement strand
TACCGTAGCGTACAAGCTTCCCGAGCCCGGCCCATGAACGATCCGATCTTCGGTCTATGCTCACAACAATTACTCACACCATCGCTACAATCTGCAATCGCTTTCTTTCTCGTCACCTTCTTCTTCCCATTAGCCTTGCAGCTTTTGATACTCATGGCTTCAAATTCTTTTGCAACTAAGATACTACACTCGGGACAGCTTGAGGAGCAACTCGATCTTTCTCTCAACCAAGCCTCGAGCATGGCCTTTGCAAACCGATCAATGTCTTTGTCTGTGACTTCCCATAGGTTTGCAACTATGACTGGAGAGCCAGCAAGAAGATAAGATAGGGGAGCTCCTTGTGGGATGTAAGATCCGTTGAGAGACAGAGAGCCACTACTGCATCCCATTAGGAGGGTCGCGGCGCAATTTTCTAACTTCTGAATCTCGTGTTTTGGAATGTATTGCGCTCCTGTCCAACACAAGTGCAGAACTCAGAATTATAGATCATCGAAATTCAAAGCACAAACTCGTGTTTTGGAATGTATTGAGCTCCTGTCCACGGGGTCATGTGTTTGTGTACAATTCATAAAGGTAATTATGTGCAACTAACCCAATTTTTATTAAAGAAATATAGCGAACTCAAACTTGGAGCTACTAGCAGTGTTAGAAATAAGCATACCACTTCCATGACCAAAGTAGATAAACAGGTCATGGCTTTTCAAGGCTACAGCCAATTCTTCTGCTGTGGGTGCAAATCCGGCTTTGCCCTGTATGGTAATATAAATGAAACATTACTTCAAAACCAAAATTCAAAAACACAAAGATGCACAAGCAATGTCAACAAATGTAGCGCATTGTAAGCACTAACAGGTAAAGGTATTATCTTTCATCATGCTCCAACCTTTATATATATATATATATTTACCTCCAAGTTTTGATCTCTGAACCACTTCTCAAATTCAGCTTGTGTGCTGCTGAGATCTCCGCTGGGATTCAACAAGTAGAATGCATCCAAGGGATCTATCAATGGAAATGCCGCGATAAGGCTCCCGGTCTGCTCTTGATGGAGGCGACTCCTGTCAAGTGATGCTAAGATGCTGCCAACTGAAGGCATTCGATAAACCTCGTGGTCTCTTAGTATAGGCAAATTCTCCCAAGGAAGCATCTATACATAGTAATGAATCAGTAAATTGAGATAATGTTTTCTATAGAACTATTAATAATCAATCAGTATATTGAGATTATGCATTCTAACGAACTATTAACTTTTGGGCGTAATTACAATTCACTGCCCTGTAATTTGAATGATTTTCAATTCACTACCATGTACTTTGAATTGTGTCAATTCACCCGGATAAACTTTGTAGTTGTTTAAATTTATCATGATTTGAGGTTCAGTGACAAAAGTGCCCCTTGTAGATGATATATGTATACAAAGGACGAACAACAATTGTCTTAATTTATATTTTCTATATAATTTTATATTTTTTCCAGATTTTTTTATAAAATAAAGGCCGTTTTCATCATTAAACCTCAGATTGGGGTAAAGTGAGACAAGAATAAAATTTATCCGGGTGAATTGATATGATTTAAAGTATATGTAGGGAACTTGAAATCACTCGAAGTACAGGGTAGTGAACTGCAATTACCCCTTATTTTTTTATGACAGAACTATTAAATTATTACTTCATTCCTGCAATGGCTACAATAGGAGTCTTAGATGAGACTGAAACCAGAAATAAGCAAAGTAACCTAAAAGCTAAAGATGTCTAGAGTGATGAAACACATCCACTGTTTGAAGGATAAATGCTTTATAGCTCAGGACAAGTCTATCTGTAAATTATGCATTTAACCAAGGAGCATTATAGTTGCATATATTCATAGATTCATTAAGTAAAAATGTAGCAAATGATAAATAAGCTAAGACATACCTGCACATCACAATCTGGCACGAGAATTAAAGGTTCTCTATTGACATGATCCTCCTTTTCAAGATCATTTACTGCTTCACATAATAGTTGTGAGGCTAGTGTAGACAGTTTATCAGCTTCATTAGAAATATACGACAATGTCCCACAGCTTTCATTATCACAGAAACCATATCTTTGAGTGCAGCGACCTTTATTTGAAAATATCTGTGAAACACATGTCTCCATTTCAGAGGAATTTTTAACACCTCCGAGAATAGCTCTAATAAGATTCTCATCCACATCAAGTTTACATTTGGATCTCAGATCATGCACCACCTTCTTGTTTACTGATTCTAGGAGCTTGTAGTTTGACCATTCTCCCAGAAGCATATATTTCCAGGGACCCAACCATGTTTCTTCCAGGTTCCTGATGCATGAACCAATCTCACTGGTCAAGGAAGTTCAATTGTCTCAAAAGAAAAGCATAAAATATTGAGGAATAATCTGACTCTAGTACCCTTAAGTATGCGCACCTTTCTCAATCAAGTACCCCTAAGTTTAAAAAGTTCTTGACGAACCCCCCAAGCTTTTCTAGTCTCATTTTACCCTAATTCCATCCTCTGTGTGTGAAATGACAAAAATACCCTCTCTTTTTATTCATGAGGGTATTTTCATCATTTCACACCCAAAAGTTGGCGGAATTGGGGTAAACTGAGACTAGAAAAACTTAAGGGGTTGCTAAAAACCCTTTAAACTTGGGGGTAGTTAGTCAAGAATGATGCATACTTGGGGGTAGCTGATCAGTGAGATATTCCCTAATATTGATGACTACAACATTATCCCAAGCAAAGCAGAAATTTAGCAGAAAAAAGGAAAGTAAATAATTTGCACAAGAGTGTTCATACAAACATCCAATCCAAGGAAATCTAGAGGACATTATCACGTACCTCAACAGAGTACCAAGACGGTGATCAAGGTTCTTTCTGCGTGTCCACCATAGTGTTCTATTTCTTTTTGTATCTTCTGAAGGAAAGACTGAAGATGACAGGTAGTTTTCCTCCAATATATATTTAAAGGCAGGAGCTACATCATCAACAATCGCATATCGCCAGGGGCACTGCCAGTGTTTATCCAACTCATCAATTTTTCCAGATACACTACTTGCTTCATCCTTGTCTTCATCATTTGAAACCTCTGATGAGAAGTATTTGAGTTTTTTTATGATTTAGACACACTAATGTGTATAAAAATTTGAAGATATCAATACCCAATTGTTCATGTTTGCATTAGACAACATACCTTCTGAAATGGAATCCACAGGTAGAAGTACAACAACAGGTTGATTCTTAGAACTGAAGCGTGATAATAGCATCCATGCATGGACTTGAGAAGGATAGGACAGCAATTCTTGTAATAAACCAGCATACGCACCTCCAAGCATGCTTATGCAGATAACTGTGGAGCAAGGAAGACTCCCAAAAAAATCAATTACAAAACTTTCAAGATCTTGAACAGATTCAGGTAAAAGCCTGTGGCATCAAGGAAAAGAAGAGAAATAAGGTAAGCAAGGGAGCAAAATATGAACTATTGGCGTATTTTATAAATGTGAAAACTGTGACCTGCATGATTTCGTTCCTGTGCAAGTTGAGCTAGCACATGATCCCTGAAACAAGATATGTAACATTATTAGGAAATCAAAATCAAGATACATGATTAAATGAGTTACTGCTTGTATGTATTGTCAGATTGCCCCTGGTTCTACACTTGAAACATACCTTAACTGCGATAAAATGTTCAGCTGTATCTTTCACGGTCATATTAAAAAAAAGCTGGTGATTAAGATGAGTTCCAACTGAGGCTTGATGAAAATATGAAGCCCAGTGATTTCCAGAGATTACTTTGCAAGTAGGCAAAGAAAAAGACTCCCTAGAGGTGGAAAGTAAATATATGACAGCAAGCAATCTAGAAACCTGTTATATTATTAGCAATGACCAAGAATCAATCATCATGACAATCAAGTGGAAGCTACTAGCTACGAAATGAACTGATGACATGTAATTACTAAATCCCAAGAAGCCTGACCTTCTGAAAGAGTGCAGGAACCTCACGACAGAGAATGAAGGCTAACATCAACCACGATACTATATTGGGTAACTGAATGTCAAACAAAATGCAACAACTGATCCTGTAGAATAGAAAAGGGTGACAAAAACAAGAAGTTACTAAAAAAAGTACATCTACATGTATATGTGTTTTGTGTATTATATAAATCATGAAATTGTGTTTCACAAGGTTATAATATATTTATATACCTGGCATCCTTAGAACAATAGCATTTCAAATATAGCCAACATAAGTTGTAAAGGACTGCTGCGCGTTCAACTGCTAAAACATCTCCTGATATTTCCTTCCCAACCAAGTTAAGCAAAAATGTAGAGCAAGCAGAAGAGTAAGCATGGTGGAATTGGTTTCTGCTGACCAAGGCAGAAATGCTTTGCAAAGATATTTCATGTGCTTCATGAATTAGGCCACGACTTCCCAAGCATTTTCCTGAAAACACACAATATTAATATAAAAAGTTAGCAATGACCATACAGGTGTAGCCCAATTTTGAATATCTCCCTTTACCGGGTGTTACAAAGTCTTTTTTTTCTAACTAACTTCCAATAAGTTCATTGCTCAACCCAGCTTTATTACAAGATATACAATGAGCATCAAATTACTATAGTATATATGAGTGCAGCAAAACTAATGGTAATAATATGTGGTTGCTTCCTTACCTATGCCGGCAAGTACCCTCAATAAATATTGCCTGCGAACAAACTCCCATTTCACATTTATAAAACTAGTCAGTAAGCCAGACTTCATAACATCACTAAGAAGACACAGCCAACACCCCACATTGTTGCAAATACATGTTATCTCCCCGTCTGAGTTTACCACAGAACTTTTCTCTACTGACAGCAAACTCTCCTGACTAGCAATATCAGACACATGATTGCAGGTTGATTGTTTAGGGTGTCCAGTCTGCACCTCTCTAGAAACATTTACACTCTGGCTCTGAGAAGATCGATATCTAGAACGAGTTACCCTTGAATTGGTATCATTTAAAACAGGCTCTTTTGCTAAAGGCTTCAAAGAATTCTTATCCTTTCTAGACCTTTTGCCTTCAATTTTTGCTTTAGGGCCCTCTTTCTTGTAAAGAAATTCCCCATTTGATGCACCCGATGTAGAACAAGCACAAGAGTTGCTATCACTGTGTTCAACATCATTGAGAAGAGTGTTTGTTTCTTTAGGATAACTGATAAGTTTTTTCCACTCAAGACCAAGTTTGTCTAGTGCTGATTGGTACAAGCCTTCAGCAGTTGATGATCTCTCTGAAGTACTCCCCTTGATACCATCAAATTGACTTCGAGATAAATCACCCAATTGCAGATTAATAGTGATTTCCTGCAGCAATCTGCACTTTAAACAAGAGATAGTTGCACTATCTTTTACTAAAATCCGTTTAGCGTTGAGGAGTTCTTTTTCTGCTAAATCCCAGAGCTGTTTCTTACGGTATAGTTTTCCTAAAGAAAATAGCAGTAAGAAAGTTTGTAAATAAGGAGTTGGACAAAACTAAAAGAAACGGGAAAATGAATTCTCATACCTAAAACGGATGAAAAGGCAACTATAAAAAGTGGCAAGCTCTGAGAACATGAGATGTTTTTTCCCCAGAGTAAGAAAGTCTCAGCTTCTGCTCCATTTCCAATCAATTCATTGATGACTCCAACCTGAGAGTTATAAGTTACTGCTAAGTCATTTGAAATGTTAGCAGCATACAAGATATTGTGTCAAATTTACAAGTCAGAAGGTCTAATAGGTACCTGTAGAGTGCTTTCAAGATAGCACTGAAGTACTTTCCATGGACTAAGATAGCCTTCCATGTCCCAAGAGTCAGCATCAAATGACAAAACTTCTTTAACAATGGATCTAACCACGTGGAGAGTACTGATACCATAAGTATGTTTCTGGATACTTTCCCCAGTTTCTTTGTTCTTTTCACTATGTTGCTCAACAGAGTAGATAAACTTTTCTTGAAATAGTTTAGTACGTAATCGGTGGGCTTCTTTTGCATATGAAAGAGCCTAAAATTAGAAAGAGCCTCATAAGAAAAAGCTCAGTCACAGATAACATGCAAGAAGAGAAAAGGGTACAATAGGACAAGGTAAGATGGATGTCGTAAGTATATAAGCACACGTCCTTCTACATCTCAAGGAAATCAAATTAACGATGCATCTGAGAAGTAGCCTAAGAAAAGTTGCACAGAAATTTTGACATTTATCAGGTTACCTCGGATAGCTGTCCCTTTGAAAGTAATCCTTCGCATAAATCATAGTAGAGATGTCCAGCAACAAAAATTGGAGATGGTTTGACCTATGAAAAAGAGGCACATGGTTACGTACAGAATGGTAATGGTTTGAAATGATGAATGCAAAAGAATAACCCACTAGACACCTGGGAGGAACTTCCAGCCGAAATGAGTTCCAGAGCAGTCCCTTTAACATCATCAAATGTGATATCTGACTGACAAAAACTATCAGGGCCAATAGAGTTGGAGGGAGCAACTGATAAGGATAAGGAAAAACTTTGTTTGAACCCAACTTCTAAAGGCTGTGATCCGTTGAAACAGCGTATCCAGAAATCAATAGACCTGGAAAGTTCGCCACATTGCCCTGACAAGCTCGTGATGAACGACTCATTTACAGGTGAGATGCAAAGAGCATGACTAAGCCTTCTCCATTCCCACAGTGCAGCCAAGCACATCTCTGGTGAAACATTCTTCCATTTGAAAAACCTAAGCATCAGTTGATATATGTCTTTGTGAAAGTCTACACGACCCTGGAAATACAGAAGCAAGGAAATGAATAATAAGATGAGCTATTCATAACAGCCTGTTGCACCAGGTAAAGTCGGAAGGTATACCTTCAATGACAACAAATCAATTATGTTATACAGCAGTATCATTGTACTTCTGGACACAATACTCTGCTGGTCATTCTCAAAGCAATGATCTGTAAAAGGAATACTCAGCCATAGATTTATGGCTGCACTGATATCTTCAAAGACTTGCTGATTATTCCAAAACAAAGCATAGAATTAGTAACGAAACAAAGTCGATATTATCAATTAAATAATGCCAACTGGAGAGCCTCTAAGAATCAGTTGCTCAATTTATCCATCAACACCTTCGAATTTGGTTCAGCTTCCTGGGTGCACAGTGCCCGCAAGCTATAGGCTACCGCTGACTGATGACATCTTGGTATATCAGAGCCATCACCTCTTATGTCTTTCTGTTTCAATATGATGTGCCCTCAGTTAAAATCCAATCCATAGATAGAAGATCTACTGTTGGGGCTCTAAACAATGAAACAAGAACAAAACATAAACAAAACTAAATAACTGACCAGTGTACATATAGCTTCTGACAAACACTGAATACAGTCTTTAGAACCTTCTCCTCCCAGGGTCCTTAATGCCTTCCCTTTTCTGATTAAAATTATGGCTTTCTCGAAGAAGAAATCATGTGTAACATACACATTTTGCAAGAGGATATCTATAATTTTCATTTGCATACTCTGGCAGAATTTTGGGCATAAATTCACCATTTCTTCATATGCAGCAAGCTCCTAAAATAATTCAAGATAACAAAGTGAAAACCATAAGTAGTAGCAAGCAAATAGGAAAAAAGACTCCAAAATATGAAAAGCTAATTGAAAGGTAAACCCCACAAAGATCGAACCTCCTCTAAGAGAAAGCCAAGTGTCCTTTCTGAAACATCTGCAGAAGATGAGAGTGTACAATATAAAGTTGGAGAGCATTCCTCTACCTCTGTGATCTTTTGGAGTTTGCATTCCATCTGATCAGATAATAAGGAAGAATGCATAGTTCAGAGAAGAAACTTTCATGAGCTAACTTTAACCAGATACCCTAACAGCTTAACCTGATACAGTACGATATAAAGTAACAAGCACTTACATATGGCCTGTCACCCACTATTTAAACAACTGGTAACTCTTAAAATGTCTCGGCCGATATTGTGCACTAAAATTTAACATACCTTAACCCACTGTTTCACCAGAAGTTTAGGGCCAGGTGACTTTTTGAGCAAATTTCCAGCAACAGACAAACTTTCAAGACAATGGAGAATTGCTCTATTTGCTTTATTACTGCCACAATGATGAAGAACGTCCAAAAGAAAAGTGCATTTTGAGCACGCCTCAGAAATAAATTCTAAAAGAGCATCTTCAGTAAGATCACCATTATGACAAAGAAGTACAACACAAGTCCAAGATGCTCTACAAGATAGCTTTAGTGCCTTTGAAGCCTGCATTGATAGATTAATCTCTTAATATTAACCAAAGACCATAAATGCATTATCAATTCTAGAATACTCATGTTTGATTAATGAGAAAACAAAGATAGCTCAATATGATGATCATGTCCCTCCTAGAATGTATATATTTTTTGAAGTACCTCTTTCATTTGCTTATTTCTGTACAGGATAACACCAACATTGTAAAGAGAGGCAAATAGAAACTTTAGTCCATGTGGCTGTATCCATTTACTTGCAATGATGTGCTTGATTAAAATCACACTATTCTGAAATAAAGAAAAAACAAGTTAACTAGGCTGAAAATAAAGAATAGCATCTGGGTACGATCACCAAACTCTTTTAAGAAAAATAAGCATGCATAATCAGATAAGGAGTCTTGTAAGAAGGTCAAACCTTCATCGTAAGTTGTGTTCTAACTGAGAGAGTAAAAGCTGCTACAGCTACACTAAGTATGATTTTGTTGTTAGCATCAAATCCATCTCCCACCTGAGATGTATAACTGTACCCATAAATAAGTAAGAGAAGAGAAACCTACTTGACATCCTTAATTGCATGATACATGATAAGCAACACACATACTTAATTCATTAGTTGTGAGTATTTAAAGAACAAAAACACAATAGAATGATAGAAATTTCAGGTGCACCAGTAGCTGAAACAAGCACGGTAAAAGTGAAAACATGGAGATACGCAAATTAAAAGTGACATACTTGTGAAATAAAAGAGCATCACAAAACTGATAGAGGATGTCTTCGATATTACACAGATCAGTTGAAACAGCGGCATCTTCATTTTCACCAACTATCAGCTTCCTCTCTGAATTAACAGTTTCAGCAAGAGGCTGACACAAGAACTTCAATGCATTTAGGTAAGGCAACAGATAAGCCTTTCTACTCTTCTCCAGGCAAGTTCTGGATGCCTCGGAATCAAAATCCATAGGTGAGTAAATTCGGCCATCGGAATCTTTATGCTCAGTGGAATAGCATTCAATGGAAAAGTAACTTTTTGCTGATTTAAGGGAAGACACAAGACTGTGCAACCTTTCCTGGTCATCAAGCAAAATTCTTCCTACAAACTCATATACAACACCTTTTGAGCTTGTAAAATCACCATGTTTGAACTTCAGACTGCAATCAGTAAAGTACAGCCCGGTGGCATACAGCCTTAAAATAAAATCTAAAGGTATCAAGACCTGCCAATGAAGTCAAAATATATGAATTACTGCCTTGGGTATATTCATCCAAGCAATTATGAAGCACATGAGCATCATGCCACTAGTCAACAAATATGAAGGTACATAGAAAAGATACCTTATGGAAATCACCTGCTATTTTGTATAGATGTGTTGCAAGAACTTTATGAAAACTTGCGGCAGAAGCTCTACATTTGTTGGCACAATAAGAGACAAGCTCAACAAACTCTACTACAGTCGCTTCCCTTTCAGCCTAGAGAGAAATAAGTTGAGTAATACTGCAGTTAATTTGGATTGATAAATTACAAGATAAATTGAAAGGCAATCAAATGCCCAACTACATTGAAGTGGTGAAAGAACCCCATAAAAGATAGGAATAGACATGAAATGTGTTTATCACACTAAGTATGTAAGCTTCCCTGTTAGTTGATATGGCTACTGACTTCTCCACTCCTTTTTTTACTTCTATTTCGTAACACTATAATGCAAAATTCTTTTGCAAATGATTGGAAGTTTCAGATTTTACCCGTACAAATGTGATTATTTGCACAGTGAAAATCAATGACAGGACTCTCCTATTAAGAGATAAAACACACATTTAAAGAAACCCAAGAAACTTCAAAGTGCTGCCCATAAAGTTGCACTGGATATAAAAAAAAATGTTTTCCTTATTTTGATGGTATTACCTTACATTGACGGGCAACCGAATCCAATGCACAAATTAACAAGTCAGTGGCAACTAACGATCTATTCTCCTGTTGAGAGAATAGAGACGAACAAATCCTACAGGCAAACTGCATATCAAGATCAATTAGAGGAAGATAAAAAGGGCATCATTGCATATTTTGATAAAAACTACATTTGAGCCACCTTATAAATTTGATCTTTCATTGATGACTCTGCATAATTGGTCAATGCTTCCACACAGAAGGCACGTAACAGATCGTCATCAAATTCTGTTAGCTCTCCGACCAAAAATAAGGCACACTTTCCCAGATATGTCACTAGCACTCTGTGCAACTTCTCATATGTACCTGCATCTAGCATCCTAAAATACAAAATTCAGATCATCTGATAAAATAATCACTCATTCTCAGCCTCAACATGCAGCTAGAGTTTTCTGCAAAAGTTAAAAGACAATACCATATGCAATGCTTCATGTAGCAATAAACAAAGGCAAGGAAACAACATTAACATTTCTTTAAAAATACAAATTAATCAGAATTTTCAAAATTACACATATGAATACAAAACACACAAACAGAACAAATATATTTTCAGAAACAGCACAACAAAATAACTTGAAGGAACAAAATTTGTTCATACACATGACATGAAATAGAGAATTACACTACTTCTCTCTGCTTGGAATTTGGATGATACAAAAACTTGCAGTGAACTATGAGTGTTTTGCAAAAGCCATCGGTCAACTTTTTTTTGCAAAAAACACCCCCCAACTATTTTCCCTCTGCAAATCCGTTCGGAAATTAGTAATGTGAAAGCCACATGACTTCAAATTATTTTAGAAAATGACAGTTTTGCCCTAGATATTATTGTGTTATGAAATTTGCAACCGTCATGAATGTGTTTTGCAATTTAGAACCCTTATCTATACACTTTTCCATGGTAACTGTCGACTTTTTGCAAAAAAGTTAACCCCGTTAGTGAATTTGCAGACAGAAAATAGTTGGGGATGTTTTTTGCAAATAAACATAGTTCACCTATGGTATTTGCAAAACGCGTATAATTCACCGCAAGTTTTTGCAATCATCCCTAAAATTAATAACACTGCCAAGTCGAGTAAAGAATCTGAACACTGCTCAAATTTGCTTCACTGTTCAGATTAAATCTCCCACCTCCAGAACTATCCTTAATCAACAGAACAGAAAATTTACTGGTATGCACCACTAGAACACATGTAGCTTATGGAACAACAGAAGTACCCAGAGAAATTCATATGAATATATGTATGTGTATGTATGACAATTAAGAATCTGAGCATCATGTAGAGCAATCGCAGTAGCACTAAATTGGCAATACCCTTTACAATTTGAGGTCACAAACATGAAAAACACTTTCACAATCGAAAATTTACTGGTATGCACTGCCACTACTAGAACACATGTAGCTTATGGAACATCAAAGTACCCAGAGAAATTCATATGACTTTATGTATGTGGGTGTATCCTAACAAGTCAATTAAGAATCTGAGCATCATGTAGATCAGTAGCAGCAGCACTAATTTTGCAATACCCATTACAATTTGAGGACACAAACATGAAAAAAAAAAACAATTTCACAATCGAAATCACGCACCTGAACCAAGGCCTGGCCTCCTCCACCAAATCAAGCACCCTCCTATAATCCCCACTCTCTTTACTCTTCCCCATGGCCGTGCACTTCACCAAGGTCACAACAACCTCCACAACCAGAAGCACAAAATCGACATCTCCCCCACCGCCCTTCCCCACATCAGGCAGCCACCTCCCCTCCACCTTCCCCACCTTCTTCCCGAAATCAACCCTCTTCAGCCTCTCCAGAAGCCCCAAACCCTCCACCTCCGCCTCCTCATACAACCCGCAAGCATCGAAGCAATGCACCAGCCTCACCCTCTGCAAC
>JAYMSV010001820.1:0-12080 GCA_036897745.1 Erodium moschatum | reverse complement strand
GGCCAGTGGGCTTGATGGAGGTGAGATGCATGGTTTGAGATGGAATCTTTTGTTGTCTCGAGGCCTCTATAGCTGGTTTGAGTTGATTAGCAAATCATTAAGAAAAAAAGTAATTGCTTATTTCACGTTACGTTTTGTTATTTGACCGTTGGTTTCGAGTGCGACAAGCCCCAAGCAACAATACCGTTGTACATTTTCTTCCAATGTCATATCTGAGAGATGACATCAGAGCGATCGGGAGAAAGTAGTCGTTGAACTAGACGGGCGTTTGAGAAGCTCTAACGATGAATAAGTATTCTTGAACGTGAATATTTGCAAAACGAACACGAATATGGCCTGGATATGTACATTCTCACAAGTACAACTTAGTGTTGTACATTGTATTTACATCAACCGACCGTCGATGGCAGAGGAAGGCATGCAATATGAACATTGCCCGACACGATAAATTACAGAACTTTAACGTTGTACAGAAATGTCAAGGACTGTTTCCTTTGTATGTGTAGGAAGCTCTGCAACTCATTTTTCCAAGTCCAAGCTGAGGAGCTCCACAGACCTCAACTACTCTTCCCTCCAGACTTCAATGTTAACCACTCAGCTTACATGGAATTTCCCTTCTTCTAGCTGCAAAATGTCATGCCAGACATCAGTGGCTGAATATAAACAATGCTATGACTTCCTCAGATAAAGTTGCGTTTGAACAAAAACTACAACTAGTGAGTTGTTGAAGTCAACCATATTATTCTCAGATAGAGCCACAGTTATTTTTCTTCTTAATATCAGTTACAGAACTAATGACATTCTTTTGAGGCCGTTGTTAAACATCTATCAATGGAAACTAAAATGCAATTCCTCGAGAAACAGATGGAAAAGCAATGGACCCTTTGCTTAACAAGTATTGCAAGCAGTAGATCCCTTGACATGAACTCAGAATCACAAACAAACATTATATATACATATAGACACGCAAAGAAAGTTCTACTTACCAAGTACCGTGACCCACGTGCCTGTCTTCTATGTTTAGTATGTTTTGGCTGTGGAGCTTTACCAAATAGTCTTTGAACAAAGTCAAGTATGTGATTATAAATACTGCATAACAGTATACAGAAAGAACTATTAGAAAATGTAGAACATATCCAGGAACATTTAAGAATGAAAGAATTACTATAACTATCCTTATTCAAAAATCACATTAGAATATCTATATAAGGCCTAGTTGGAGTCTGGCCAAACAAAAATGGTCCAATTATCCAAATATGGAGGGAAAAGAAAAAATATAACATCTTTAAAATTCATAAGTAGACCAGACAATGCATGCGGTTTTAATTCTAATTCAGCAGGTTTACTCACTAAATTTCTTACGTAAACAGCACTTCTATCTAAACTCATCATTGTCTTTGCCCCAGCAAAATATCTATAGATGATTAATTCACTTACTGGAGAAATAATAAAAAGGGCACGATTGAAATAGTAAATAAAAACAATGTTGTGCCCTTATATGAAATCATTACTTCAGAGCAAAGTTGACTACCATCTTCCACAAAGGATACTACTACTATGAATTATTATCACATTCCATAGCTATGAAACCATGAAGATCTATAAGTGCAGATATGCAATAAAATGAATGGAGAAGAAAATTGCATTTAACAAGAGATACAATATATAAGAAAAGTAAATATAAAAATACCTAAGGCGATGTCTGTTGCAGGCAGCAAAGAAGGCGACAAACCCATTTAATATACTTCTCACAGCACGAAAAACCTGAAAAACAAGAAATTTTTAGGGAACTATAAAAACATTTAACAAATCACATCATTAAAAGCAACAAAATGTCTTGCAACCTTGGAGAAAAGGTCATTCCAGAGTGAACGCCACACTGAAACTTCATATGAAGTCACTGTTGCCTCTGAAGCAGAGGCAAACTTTAATATGCTACAAATATACTGCCATGTGTCTTGATAAACTTCATATAAGTTGGCACAGATGAGGGCAATGAAACTGGATAAAGCAAGAACCATGCGTATTGGAGCATAAAGTATTTCCCAAATGATACAAAATATAGGATACAAAACAGAAGTCGCTGCACCAAGAATAAATATGATCAGACACATAATGTCAAATAAAATGCAATTCAGATACATTTCTAAGTTCTAATCATATAACTAATACATACCAATGCTCCATATAATTGAGAGGATGAACCATATGGGTGAAAACAAAGCCTGCACAAGATCCCCTACTACACTGCAAGAATTTTCCACTACAACCCAGATGACTGAAGAGATGCTCTCTAGTACTTCAATGCAATCAGTCCACATAGGGTAAATGAACCCAAGAACCTCCAGAAATGGCTCAGCCAGTGGTTGAGTAAAAACTGAAAAAATGGACCGAAAAGCATGCCAGAGTTTAAGAAACCACTTGAGAGCTTTCTTTGAGTTGTGTAGAAATAGCATAGTTCCCAGGTACTTGATTCTTGATACCATTTCCCATGTTTCTATCCAATCTAATAGGGGTCCACAAAAGCGATATGCAGTTGCCTTAAGAACAGGAACATTTTTATATAGATCATAAAACCCAATAAGAACGGTAACAAATGACATGACCACGTATAAAGCTCTTGCAAGAGGGCACATCCAGGGGCGATAGAGAGGGCAAAACCCGGGGTTGGACTGAAGAAAAACCCCCCAAGGGGGAAGCCCTGCCTCTAAAAGTGTAAGTAAACGCAGATCAGACATTATTATTTGCCTTAATTTAAAGGGTAGGTCAGGGTCATCGAACTTGAACAAAAGTAGAGCATCCTTATATTGAGTAGCTTCCTGTGCATCTTCATTATCACTGGTACAAGATGGCTCTTTTGTTGAGTTTTCAACTTTGTTAGGTGTTTGTGTTTCCTCGGAACAAAATTCAAATTCAGCCCCAACTCCAGTTGACTTACTTAATTTTCTTCTCTTATATGGGCTATTAGGGGGAGGTGGTGTAAGTGGTAAGCTTGCTCTGTTTCCCATGGATGCAGGGTATACACCAAAACTCCTATTGGGATTGGGTGAAAAATCATCCTCAGCATTTTCGTCATCATCAACAGGGATACTCTTAGAGAATTTTTCTTTGGCATCATAGAAAACCTCACCTGAGAAAAAGGTGTGGATAAATGAAAACTTATTACTCAAGATGTGGTATAATAATACAACCTGACACTAAGTGAGTATAATATAATGAAACTTTCCTACTGAAAACATTAAGTTCCTAATCAAAACCCAAATATTTACTTATGGTTGAAGAAAAATAAGACTGATCTAGAGAAGCAGAATCAAGGGGATTAGCAAAATTCAAAAGATTCAATTAGTCAGCTTCAGCTAGCATTTCATTATTGCTTTAGAACAGCTCTGATATTTAGGATATTAGTCATATGCAAATATAAACTAGAAATGTCTTTTCTCTAGGTCATTGAACTAATTCAATTGCATGTGCATACTAGCAACAACTCCAGCTGCAATTATAAATTAGAAATGTTTTGGTCATCAAAAATAGAATCCTACTTGAGTGTAACAATAGATTTTTCTACTAATAAATCAATAATCCAAGAATCTGAAGCCTAAGAAATAACGAAAAATAGGTAACCAACATAAAAAAGGAAGATTATTAAACGCTACCAATATATATGCCATGACATCTTTTTTTTAAAGATGTCCAGTACCAAATAAATTTACCATTAAATTTCCTTTCAATTTCATATAAGCAGGGAGGAAGATGACTACCTGCAGAATCCAGATATTCTTTCAAATATAGCTTATCAGAGAGTGACCCTGAGAACCATGAAGATATACTGCATGCAGCTTGATCTATGCTGTCAAACTCCCATCTTCGCATAGATCTAACCTCAATAGCCAATGATGTATCTGTCTGCAAGTGGCATGAAAAAACGAATATAAATAACACAAATTGAAAGGAAAAAAGGGACCCCAATCAAAGAGCGGCTGAGTACCTGAAGCTCATTCAAGTAGTTGATACCGCGAACATCGGTCCATGAAACTTCAAACACAATGAAACCATATAAGGTTCCATGCAAGTTGCTGCTTAGAAGCAAAGAATTTTGAAGTTTTATTACAGGTAGCAAAGCTCTCTTCTGAGACGATGCTGCAGCGTTAATTAACGAGAACCATCTTTGGTACTCTTTTGACTTGCTCGAATCTAATTTAGAAGAAGCATCATTTCCCGGCTTTCTCCCCCTCCTAACTTTAGTATTGGCAAATGGAGACATCCTCGACTGTGAACAAATAAAAGATAGTTTAATTGGTTAGTATTCTCTTGCAAATTTGAAAAGAAAATTTACTTGGATGCATATAGACTACCCAACAACCTTGGTAACCATATATTGCCATAAGTGAGTTGGTCGTGCACCTAGGTCTGCCAACCATGGTCGGTTGTCCACCAAGATATAGAACTTATTGCTTTCAAAAGCCAGGAAGAGGCAAAGGTCTGAAAGATAAGACTGCAAGTCTCTGCAATCATTTACAAAAAAAAAACATATATAAGAATTGAGAAAAGAAACCAATTGCAAAACACAGAAGAATTCAGGGGAAAACTCATGACCTTGCCAGCTAAAAAAAGGCATTGTCCTATTAAAAATAAGGTCTAGCCAAACCAAACTATTATGTGATTTACTTTATCTCAGCTACACTCTTAACTGTATGGTGAAGTGTCCAACTGACAAAAAAAATGAGGCATATATCAGCATTCTATGCTTAGCAAATGGATACCAAGGGATTTTCCAGGACAGAATTTGGATCGATATTGGCATCCTAATGCTTTAGAAACTACATGCAAAACATAAACCATTATTCCAATCTTATCATGTCTCGACTTTGTGCCTCTTCCACATAAAAAGCTCCTTATAGCAACCACACACTAAATGTGCACAAAGCTATTTTATAGTTGAATCCCATACATGAACCTAATTTGAAATCAGTCCTCCAACTGACACTAAATTACCACAACAAGATGTTCAGTGATAGATCCTATTATGGGAAGGAGAAACAAGATCCATTCAAACAAGGGAGCCAAGCTGCACCATACAAATGAACAGTGTTCTCTAAACACATTATGTAGAGATCACATCAAATTCATTTGTATCTACAGAACTTCCCTACATGAGAAATCGCAACTAGACTTGCAAACGCTATATCAACCAAAGCCAGGAGGCAGTTTTCATTTTCCCTTGTTGATCATTTCAAATTAAGATATAAACTAGTACCCAACATTTGCCCATGATCGAGAATATTCCCTAGGATCTTAGCATAATCAAGGCATAAATGCTGTCAACAACATGAAAACAACAAACAAATAACCAACACTGATTGCCTCTGATTCCAACCCATCAGTGAATCAATCATCAATTTTTTTTTTCTGTACAAAATCAAGTAACAAAAATGAGGGAAACCAGAACTGCAACTTTCCATAATGAAGAGACAAAATGGAAAAAAATAAATAAATCCAGACTATGAATAAGGAAAGAAATTAAACATGAACACAAAAAGAAACCACCAAGGAAATGATTCAGCATTTCAAATTACCCAATCTGGAGACTTGTCAGAGGGAACACACATTGCTCCTCATAACCTTTCCCCATCACAAACAAGGACCAATCCCAGTCCCAGCTTCAACCCCAAATCAGCACAACAATTCACTCCTACAACACCACAAGAACAAAATCAAATTCACAAAACACAATTCAGCAAACACGGTGAGCACAAATCGACACACACAGTAACACAAACATACCTTGATCAGGGAACTCCCATGAAAAAGGCGGAGAAGAGACGAGGAACGAAGAAGCAGCTGGAGCTAATAACTTCATACCAGAGCAAAGTATGAAAAGGGAAGGTTACAAGGAAGACGAATTCAAAATCCAACGGCGGGGAGGGAGAAACGACAGAGGACATTAATGGACAGCGAGACGCAACGCCGACGCGCATATCGAAACCGCCACCCCCCCGCCGCAAAACTCAACCCCGCCATAGCCAATACAGCTACAGCTGGAACTCTATTGGCAGAGACGAGAAGCTATACCGTAGCGCTTTCCAGAAACGAGAAAGAGAGAAATAAGATTGAATTAAATCGGAATTGCTTGCCTTGTAAGGCTATGAGAGAGAAGGAGGACGACCCGGGATGTGGTGTTTTACCGTTTTGCCCTTCGCGGTGGGAGATGATTCGGGGACAGGTGAGGGTAGAGAGGGAAATTCAAGTCCAGATCGCCATTGCAGAGCAGAGAAGAGCTCTGAAATTGGATTTTTATCAGGAAATCAAGCGGCCGAGAAACATGGGCGCGTGGACTTCTCTTCAAGTTCAGTTAATATTCTCTCAAATCCTCAAATCTTACCTGATTTTTGATAATTATAACACTTGATTTTTTGGTTGCAAATTAAATGCTTAGTTGTTTTATATGTATATTCTTTTGAAGATAATTTTTTTTTATGTAATTACTAATTAAAAAAAATTGTATATATGTAATTAACGTTTTTGTTTTGATTAAAATTAATATAATATAATATAAGTGTTTTAAAGCATCCACTGTGCTTATCATGACGGGAAGGCGTTAGTGGAGAGAATAAAAAATAATTTTTTTTATTTATAGTCAGCACTAATAGTCAGTATCCTATAATATTGGATGATAAGTGTTGGTGGTAATAAGTGTCTTTTTCTTCAAAATTTTACTCACATCCGTTGAGGAGAGATGATGAGCTCCCGATCGGCCCTTCCCGTTAGTGTCGATTCGCCGACTCTCATCCTGCTCTTCGTCGACGAATCCCCATCACCAACAACTCTTAACCTAAGCTCTGGATGCTCTTAGGAACAGTCGTATATAATATAGAGTAGAGTTCAAATAAGGTGATTATTAGCAAAGGTATAGCTTTAAATGCAAAATGAATTTAGTAATTTGTAGGTGGATAGGTATCTTTAACTTTCATCAATTTTTTGGGACTCGAAATGCTTTAATGGCTTCCTTATCTTCTTCCTCTATTCACATATCAAAACAACTACTTTAATACCGTATTAAATCACCTCACAATATCACTTTTCGATAATTAGATTGTACCTTTCATTTTCTTTTGTCCAATCCCTTCACAATTTAAGTTCATTAAATCTCCTAAAAATTGGCAAAGAGAAATAATGTTTAATTTTGTAACTTTTCATCAACTTTTTGTTTGAGAATATTAACAAAAATGTTATAAACCCACGTAAGTACAAAAATATATCTTCTAATTCTTTTTCGTTTCAAAAATTGATACATCGTAGTTTTTACTCCGACATACACACCAGATCAAAAGATCAGTATCTTATATACTCATTTTTTGGAGTAATATTTTTTATATTATGTTTTTGAACTAAGAAAACATTTTTTTTTACGAAAACATCAAAGATGGAACGGGTTTATTCTTTACAAACACCACTTGTTTTAGAGAGATTTTGTTCAAATAGAATGAGTACATATGGATATAATATAACACTCTATCACATACATACATAAGAACCAAGATGACATGATAGTTTTTAAAGTACATTTTTGTAGTTATCACTATAAACTACAAGATAATTACGTTTGATATTTATAGATTACATGTGATTATCACGTCATTTGTGTGAATATATACGTCATTATAACAAACTTATTGAAAATGACACGGCGACTAATATAATTTTTTAAATAATTGTAACATGAAACTATTCGAAAGGAACAGGATGAGCTAGTCCACGTAATGAAACGGATAAGATGCTGTTGTAGGCTCTTCGGGGGTCTCCAGACCCAGATGTGGGGCAGGAATGAATAATGCGCACGTGGGTCCTACTCGTGTTTGGACGTATCTGGGCCGAACATTTTCTCGGATCTATCGTGGGTGGGCCCAAGAGGGCCTTGATTGGTTTGATCATGTTCGTGGATTGGTGCTGGTGCTTAAAATAATCGGATACGACATAAACGTATCATTACTATATACAGCACTCTCAGGAAGGGCATGATTAGACTACGTTGCATCGCGCCTTGCACTTCCGATCGTTGGATCAGACGGCAGGCCCAGCTGGATCGGTATGATGCGGTGGTGTCTCTCTATCCCAATAATTGGATTTATAAAAATAAAGTTCATTTATCATTTACATGTAGGGGTATTCAAAGAAGGTATAACGTAAGGGATTGGATTAAAAGTTCGTATATCAAATCAGCAAAATAATAGATCTTATCCCTTTGAATTAAATATATTCCACGGTGATGTGAATCGGATAGGGGTCCAGGTTGTGAGTGGACCAATCTTATTGAGTTAAATATGATTTTATGTATTTTTTTTAAAAAACAATCGAGAGGCCACATGTCGCGGTATGGGTGGCTGAAGCGCGACCAGCAAACCGGAATAACGGTTTGTGGCCGAAGAAAATGCGCTCCACGGTGCGCGACCCGCGACCACGAACCGTTAAATAACAGGTCGCGACTCGGCTTTCGGGTCGGTGCGATGTACAGGCTCTCATGGACGTATATTCATCTTTAAGGAATGGTTTTTCATTCACTTGTGTGGATGCGAAGTTAGATTTATGTGATTCACGATCCGTTAAGACAAATGAATATTTGATGGCTTTCATCCGTAAGGTGGATTGGGTCCAATCAACGTGACGTGCGAACTGTGTATTAACAAAATGTATACTAAAATCTAAGATGAAAACTATTTTTCGAAAAAAAACTAAACTTGTTACATGATTCAAGCAATTACATGTGTATTGATTTCACACATGTAGTTGGATCGACCGACAAAATGAATTTAGTAGTATGATTGGTTGGACTCTGTATTAAATCGAGTTTAGTCACATGTGCGGGCAAAGAGATATACCTACCTTAATCTACAATTTGTCCACATTGATGTGAATCAATAAAATTTGATCCACTATCCATCCATTCATATGTAGATAAGTAGCAGACCGGACAAATAAACGGACGGAACAGGTCACCGAATGTTTTTAACATCCCCACATCTGCGCACCTCTTTCTCGAGACATGTTTTGCTGTTGTTTTTGAATAAAATTACTATTTTACCCCTAAACAAAGGGCAGTTCAAAGTTTAGATCTTGTCAAAAGGTAGTTTTCAAACAAGGAAGTCAGCCAGATCAGTGTGCCAGTAGGCAATTCAAAAGGGTAGTTTCAAGCAATTCCCCATGAAAACAATACACAAGATTGACTATAAATACATTGTTACAGACTTCCAGTAACTTGAATCCTGAGCACCTCTTCATTGAATTCAAACATACTTTTTTCAGTTTACGCTCTGCCGATTATGGAAATACACAATCAATATAGTTGATGCACATCGTTATAGAAACAAGCTAAAAAAATCAGACATTATAGAAATATAGGAATAGACAGTTCACACAAGAAATGGAGAGGTTACATCACCATATGTTAACTTTGCAGGCAATGAAATAGTACACCTAGGAGATTGTAATTTAATCAATTTCCTCAAAGCATGAGGAAATGCTGAAGTTCAGAGACAACTGAAACTAAGGTAGGGAAAATTTAGGCCCTCCCAAACTAGGAAATGTGAAAGATAAATGTTTTTTTTTTGAAAAAAACTATTCGGGTACCCATAGAACACCTAAATATATCCACAACAAAACACAGTTTGGTCACAGATAAATTCAACTTGAGCAGGGTTGCATGGTCAGTAGAGTTACCTCCTTGTCTGAACATGTACACAAACATATAGCTGTTCATCACTTCAACAAGGTCGACAAACTTTTGTATGGTAGTGACTTCATAGGGATGCCAAAGACTCACCTTGTACCATCATTTAGATAGGCCTCTATCAATCATCTCTTGAACAAGTTGCTCTGCCTTATGATTCCAATTATCATCCCGTAACCCTTTAATGACTGTACAGAAAGATCTGTAACTTGGATGACAATCATTCTCTTCCACTAACACAAGCACCTCCACAGCTTCATCAACTAGTCTTCAGAAATAATACATTATAGAGTTCTAAGTAACGATATTTGGTGGTAAGCCTTTCTTCATCTCATTGAGAATATCCAAAGCCTCGTTCCCAAGTTCTTCCTTAGACAGGCCAGTTAACAATGTACTATAAGTGATCATATCGGGTTTACAGCTTTGTTCTTCCATTTTTCTTGCTACCTCAAGAGCTGCATCAGTGTCCCCTACCTTGCAAAATCTGTCTATCAATATATTATAAGTAACCACATTAGGCTTGTGTCCTTCATCTTCCATCTTTCTTACAAACTCAATAGCTGCATCAGTGTTCTCCATCTTGCAAAACCCGTCTATCAATGTGTTATAAGTAACCAAGTTAGACTTGCAACCTCCATCTTCCATCTTCCTCAGCAACTCAGTGGCGGCATTCATGTTCCCTAGCTTGCAAAGCTCATGTAACCATGTATTATAAGCAATTATGTCGGGCTTGCATCTTCTCTCTTCCATCTTCTTTAGCAACTCAATAGCAGCAGTGGGGCTCCCCATTTTGCAAAGGGCATTTATCAATGTAGTATACGTGACTATGTCCGGCTTGCAACTTCCCTCTTCCATCTCCCTTAGTAACTCCATAGCAGCATCAATGTTCCTCATCTTGCATAGGCCATTTGCTAATGTATTGTAAGTAACTATGTCAGGCTTGCACCTTCCTTTTTCTATCTTCCTCACCAGCTCAATAGCAGCATCAGTATCCCCCATCTTGCAAAGCCCATTTGTCAATATATTATAGGTAACTATGTCCGGCTTGCAAGTGCCTTCTTCCATCTTCCTTACCAGCTCCACAGCAACATCCATGACCCCCATCTTGCAAAGCCCATCTATCAATACATTATAAGTGAAAACATCAGGTTTGCAACTTCCTTCTTCCATTGTCTTCACCAACTCAATAGCAGCATCAATATCCCCCCTCTTGCAAAGCACATCTAACAATACATTATAAGTAAGTACATCAGGTTTGCAATTCCCGTCTTCCATTGTCCTAACCAAGTTAACAGCAGCGTCAATATCTCCATTCTTGCAAAGCCCATCTGCCAATGTATTGTAGGTAACCACGTTAGGCTTACAGCTTCCCTTGTCCATATCCCTTACCAACTCAAAAGCAGCATCAGTGTTCCCCGTCTTACAAAACCCATATATCAACGTATTATAAGTAATTATGTCAGGCTCACAACTTCCCTTTTCCATCTTCCCAAACAACTCCATAGCTAAATTCATTTCCCCTATCCTGCATAGCCCGGCAATCAACTTATTGTAACTAAACAGGTTAGTCACGCAACCTCCATCATCCATCTTCTTTACCAACTCCATCGCAGCCTCATTGTTACCGATCTTGCAAAGCCCGTGAATCAACGGAGTGTAAGTGATAATATTAGGCTTCCAATTTCCCTCTTCCATCTCCCTTAGCAACTCGAAACCCGCATCTATGTTCCCAACCTTGCAAAACCCAACCATCAACGTGTTATAGGTAACATCGTTAAGCTCGTGCCCATCCTCTCTCATCATCTTCACCACCTTGACAGCAGCATCAACGTCCCCCCTTTTGCAAAACCCATCTACCAAAATATTGTAACTAACTACACTAGGCTTACAACTACCCCTCTTCATCTTCCCTATCAACTCCATTGCAGCATCTAAATTCCCAGTCTCACAAAGCCCCTTAACCAGAGGGGTGAAAGTTTGAGCACCATGCTCAATACCAAGTTTGAAAACCACGCCTATAAGCGAGAATCCAAGGTCCATCCGACCCAATTTGCAGAAACAATTAATGGCTATGCCTATTGAATATATATCGGAGCCAAGTCCCACAACAGTCATTTTCTTATACAGAGCAATGACTGTGGAGTAATGCTTCATTTTAGCAATTGAGGACAAAATCGAGCTCAGTTCTATGATAGACCTGGGTCGGGCATGTATGGTCCGATTAAAGCGAGCAATGGCCTGCTCGAGCTCCGTCTTGCTCACAGCAGTCACAGTCGCGAACCCAAGGTCTCGAAAACGACAACAGACCCGTCTAGCTCTTGGTAAAGCATCATTAATTTGGAAATTCACAAGACTATAC
>JAYMSV010001819.1:0-12080 GCA_036897745.1 Erodium moschatum | reverse complement strand
CACGAAACCTAATCTCAGACAGCATCAATTATACAAAAACAAAAACAGACATGAAAGCTTATGGATCAAGCAAAAATCAAAGAAGAAGATAGTTACCTGAATGCCAGCTCGAGAAGACCTAGAAACAGGCCTCTTCTTGTCCTTATCCTTGTCCTTGTTAGCAGCTGTTGTCTTGGCTGCCAAAAGCCCCTTTCCTCCTTTTCCTGCCATCTCCGCCTCCTGAATTTTTTTTTGTTCTCCAAATTCAACAAAAAAAGTGAGAACTTTGAAGAGAACACACAAAAATAGACAAACCCAAAACAAATCTGAGTGCTTCGAGGTGCTGAAAATACAAAGCCCCTTCACAAAGAGGACCCAGAACGAAAAATTCGAAATAAAACAGGAAAAAAATATATCTGGTATTGCAAGTGTTGAAGAAAAATGAGAAGTAACAGAACAGAGAGAGAAATGCAGACCTGGGTTCTCTGGTCCGGTTTAGGTGCTAGGAAGTATTCGAGAACGGGAAGGAGACAGAAAAAGGAAGCTGAGCCTGAGAATGTGAGTGATGAGAGAGAAAGAGAGATCTGATTTTCGCTATAAATTTGGCAAACAGATTTGAATGCGCGAAATTTTGACTAGGCGGTTTGTTTTAGGTGGGAAATTAAAATCTCCCCCAATTTTCGATTTCAAAATTTCATTTACCATGGGCCCATAAGGACCAGAAAGTTACGATATTGATATGGTGGGCTTAAATCATACGTTGGGCTTTACCGGCCCAGAAACCAGGCCCAACTATCCCGGCTGGTCTCAACTTCCAACTAACCTTCTTTGGACCTCTTGGCGCCGGTTGGTCGTAGGAGCGGGTTCCACGAGACCAACGAAGGTCATTTTAGTCATTTACACGAGACCAACGATCGTCTCTACACCACACCTCCGTCCCTAGCCAGCTATATCACCAGTCTCTTTCGATTCCTGTCCCACGGTCAACAACACTGCTTCTCACCTAAACCCTAACTTGTACCCTTACGTCGCCGCAGGCGGAAATGTCGAGCGCTTTCAAGTTATCGATATCTCAGCCTCCTCCATGCATCAAGTCGTTCTACAAAGCACCAACGGTCAAAATCTATGGCCAGTTGCCGAATCTCGTTCCGATGCGAAGACCGATCTCGTCTGTTCAATGTAGAGCTCTAGTCTCGGGAGGGCGGTAAGCCCCCTGATTTTCGGGCGCCGCCAGAGAATGGAGCGGTTAAAGTGGACAGAGTGACGGAAGCTGAGCTGACGGAGAACGGATCACTTAGTACCCGGAGGACGAAGATTGTGTGCACAATTGGCCCGGCTACTTGCGGCTTCTACGAGCTGGAGGCGTTGGCTCAGGGAGGCATGAATGTCGCGCGGCTAAACATGTGCCACGGTACGCGAGATTGGCACCGTGCCGTGATTGAGCGCGTGAGGACGTTGAACGAGGATAAAGGCTTCACCGTGGCTATTATGATGGACACGGAGGGGAGTGAGATCCACATGGACGATCTGGGCGGTGCTGCTTCGCTGAAGGCAGAGGTAATGACGAACAATTTAGCATGTTTGCTTTCCGAGAAAGAGGGAGAATATGAAAATTTACAGAACATTATTTTACCGCGCCTAATAAGATAGACTGAGCTTTTGGAATTAGCTATTGTACTTGGCCTGAAGTAACTAAAATCATGAATCTGAAAGTATTTCAGTAGGTGGGACTCAATTGACCATATATGTCCAGTTTAGTGATTGCTGCAGATGCTTATGCAGTTTCTTAAATTGAATCCTGAAAGCTTAATAGTACTAGACTTGATTATTAGAGTTTCAATTCAACTAAAAGCTCAAGTTGATGGACCAATTATAGTTTTATCCTCTCCACGGCTTGCAGGTTTGGATGTGGATTTAGGAGGAAAGTTTTTTTTGTTGAGATTGATGATGAATTTTCTCCAATTTGTTAAGGGCTTCGGAGAAAAGACGTAATAAGAGGCTCACTAAGGGAACGTTAGATAGACAGAAATAATAAATATTTTTGAGGGTCATGCGATTTGAACTTGTGTCCGTGAAGTGCAAGCTCCGTAACCATATTAGAGGATTAACTCAACTAAAAGCTCATGCTAATAGTCAAGCACCAATTATTGTTTTATACTACACATTGATAATTTTTTGGTTAAAATTCAAAGTGAGATTGATGATGAATTTTCTCCAATTTGTTATTTGCTCACAGGATGGTGAAATATGGACCTTCAGTGTTAGGGCATCTGATTCTTCCCAAAAACGCATGATTACTGTCAGCTACGAGGGTTTTGCTGAAGGTATAAATTCTTAGGTCAATGTTCTCTGAAAAAACTGCAACTCATTTCATTAAATTGCCTCCAGTGATGTACTCCTTTTGTAATTGTCTAAGCATATATATCTTCTAATTAAAGCTAACATGAATAACCATTATTTCATATCAGTAATGGCACCCCCAAATCACTGTGACCTATACATTTTACATCACACAAACCTTGAAAAGAAGTTATATACTTTGCCAGCAAGTCCCTTTCCAAATTGAAATTGAAATTAAGACATTGTCACCATTAGTGTTACATGTTAAAACTGTTTTGGCCTTGGTGCTACCACCTTACTCACTAGCTATGCTTCTGACCTTGTGGATACCTTTTGCAAGTTGTGTATTTATAATTGATTGCTTGAAACAGATGTAAGGGTGGGTGATGAACTACTTGTGGATGGAGGAATGGTGAGGTTTGAAGTAATTGAGAAGATTGGCCCTGATGTCATGTGCCGCTGTATAGATCCTGGATTGTTGTTACCACGTGCTAATCTTACCTTCTGGAGGAATGGTAGACTGGTTCAAGAGCGTAATGCTATGCTTCCCACAATTTCTCCCAAGGTTGGTGCTTTTTGAAGTATCAAATACTTGATAAATAGCATTCCCTCATTTCTGGCTCAAATTTTACTGGCCATTCAAGTAGTTAGTTGTTTGAGGTATATCAATTTTGAGTTTTATACTCAATATAGGTCAAAACTGATAATCTTATATTTAGCGTGTTATGGCCTTATATTGGTGTGGTGGTCATTGTGCAATTGAAAAGGTGGTTCAGATAACAAGGCTAAAACTTTGAATTATATCAGACATACATGATTTATCCCTTTGCAAAATCATTAAGCTAGAAAAACTGACTTTTGCTTGTACATGTATTTTTCATGTTATTATTGTATCTTCCAAGCTTCTTCAAAGTTCAGAGGCAATGAAAATCTGTATCTGGTACCTATTGAAATAAAAGAAAATTTGTGAATTGGACTGGGACTAGAGTTTGACATTTATTGAACATATGTGTGTAAAGTGGTGTTGTGTATGGTCCATTACACCTTTACCTATAATTTGGTTTGGTTAGTTATGCCTTATTTCATATTACATGAGCCCATTTTTCATTTTAATGATTTGAAATATCCGCAATAATTTCACCGAACGTTTATTTTTCTTGACAGGACTGGCTGGACATTGATTTTGGCATCGCAGAGGGTGTTGATTTTATTGCTGTATCTTTTGTCAAATCTGCTGAAGTGATCAAACATCTGAAGAGTTATATTGCTGCTCGATCTCCAGAAAAGTGAGCAATATTGTCTTCCTATCTTTTCTATTTCTCTCTTTTATTCTGTCATATTATTTGTGGTACATAAAGCTGTTCGGTTGCTTTTCTCTGCAATTAACATGATTATAGAGCTGCAGAAGTTCATATTTCATATAGACTGACTGACGTGTTATTAAAATTTATGGACTGCCATCTACCTTCACTCACAATGCTGGATTATATATGTATTTGAGAATGTGCCCCATCACCATTAGATGTGTAATTAATTTTGCATGTTACACATATTCCTTTTAAATTCACAAGTATCTGTCCTCAATATTGCAGCAATGTTGCTGTTGTGGCAAAGATAGAGAGCATTGATTCGTTGGTGAACTTGGAAGAAATCATTCGGGCATCTGATGGAGCCATGGTAGCTAGAGGAGATTTGGGTGCACAGATACCACTGGAACAGGTCCCGTCAGCTCAAAAGAAGATCGTTCAGCTTTGCAGGCAGCTCAATAAGCCTGTCATTGTTGCCTCCCAACTGTTGGAATCCATGATAGAGTACCCCATACCAACTAGAGCCGAAGTTGCTGATGTTTCTGAAGCAGTTGGGCAGCAGGCAGATGCTTTAATGCTTTCTGGTGAATCTGCGATGGGTCGGTACCCAGAGAAGGCATTGGAGGTGCTTAAGAGTGTAAGTTTGAGAATTGAGAGGTGGTGGAGAGAGGAGAAGCATGGTAAAACGAAGGAACTGCCCCTTATTGCATCGTCCCCATCAGCAAATATTTCAGAGCAGATTTGCAATGCAGCTGCTGAGATGGGTAAGCATTTTTCTCTCTAAGCAGTCCCATATGAACTTGATTTAGACTTAATAACTGATTTCAAATTCATATTGGGACAAATAAGACATACCATTGCAAGGCAAAAGCTACAATGATCACTGCCTTCATTTTTGGAATTTGTTTGATGTCTGTAAGTAAGGTGGACTTACTGTGGGAAATCATGTTTCAATTCTGTTGTGCAGTGCTTTCCCTATTAGATTGTCAATTCCTTCACATCACGTTTTGTTATTCATTTTTTGGTAGACCACTTTTCCTGTCATTTGGTACTTCTTTCTAGCATTTTTTCCGGATTTCACAGTGGAATAGTGGTGGATGGTGGGAAGGAGCAGCTTAGTAGAACTAATTTACTTGAGTACACAATTTGTTTTAAAGAATTCTAACCGTAATTTGATGCTGATAGAAAACACAACATTAGTAGTTGATAGAATGCTAATTCTATGTGCACTCAGATTCAATGATGGTGAATACTGCCAATATCATATATGTGCTTACCTAGTCATTTTTCTTCTTTCAGAATGATACCCTAATATCCTCATTCTATCTTTTGATTTGGTTTTTATGTATATAGTTATTATTTATAAGTAATGGAGTCATCCTGCATTCTTTCATTAGTAATGGCTGTAAATGATTTTATTGCGATGCTTATGTTATGGTAGTGGTTTATTGATTTCCCCCCTAATATTCTGTTAGTAACAAGGTCGTTTTTTCAACTTTCAGCCCAAAATTTGACAGCCGATGCACTTTTTGTATATACAAAAACCGGGCACATGGCGTCCTACCTGTCGCGCAACCGCCCTCACTGCCCAGTCTTTGCATTTACGTCCTGCCCATCCTTGGAAAGGCGCTTGAACTTGCATTGGGGATTGATGCCATTCTGTCATAAATTTTCTGGTGATATGGAAAGCAACCTCAACAGCACTTTCTCTCTGCTGAAAGCAAAAGGGTTGATCAAGTCTGGCGACCTTATCATTGCTGTCTCTGATACAATGCTATCTGTTCGAGTCGTAACTGTTCCTTGAAGATAACTCTTACCTTAGGGCTAGGCTACCTTATTTTTTTACTTGGTAATTTATTTCTTAAATGGTTGCATTAGCTATGAGGAAGTTTTCAAATTTACAGTAGAATCAGTTATTCCCGCAGTATGACTCATCATTTTTGTCAGGGTAAGAAGATCCATTTAACTCGAGAGATTTTGAGTTCAAGCCTTAACATGCTACTAGTCATTGGAGTAGGACTGTAATTCGTATGCTTATGTTGGCTTTCCTTATTGTTGTATACTACTACTGTAACATTGTATTAATTTTGAATTTAGCTATGTTAGCGTATCTGAATGGGGAAATAAAGTGTGATTTGAGTTTTTGTACTATTACTATAATTATGTTCAACACTTGTTGTGGAACCTTTTGTTAGTGATATTGTTTTACCTTTTGATCATCTGGAAGTATGGCTGTTAACCAATTACGAGGATTTTGCTTCGTTTTGGGGGCTCTTTCTGTCCCTAACCACACCAATATTTGTTTTGGTGTGGTAACCTTACTTTGCAAGCTATTCTTTGCATTATGGACTGGAAGTGACATTTCCTCTCTTGTTCTTAGGGAATCAGTTATACTTGTATATACCTGTATATTGTAATTGTCAGCATACTGGTTAGGTGTGCTTTATCAGTGTATACTACTGCATTTAAACCTTGTAAGAGATAAGAAATGCCAAGTTAAGGTAATTATGAAGAGTTGTCCTATAGCATAGAAATTTTTGATCTATCTATGTGGTGTGTGATTCTTATGAATTAAAGTAAAGTGATCTCTCTAGTTTCTGATTTACTTTTCCAACAACGAAAAGGCAGGAATTAATAACTTGGAGCGTTCCTGGACTATGTTGTGCAGGTGCCTGAAACTGGATAATACTTCTCTGGAGACTAGAGAACTGTTGATGATTCAGCTCACACATTGATAAAGGTAATGCATGTGCTCTTTTTAAACTTTCCCATGTTTATAGTAATATCTGGAAAGATCTCTCTTCCTAGTGCTCCTTATCTTGATAATGAACTGTGACCACAAGTCTCTTTTACATGGTCATGCTTTAGCAACACTTTGGTTAATTTCCTTTATTGTTGAGGTGCATTGTTTGTGAGGGTGAGATACATGTCTAAATCAGCACCCACCATGCACAACAAAGTCCTTGCCAATCCGTAGAGTCCCCAGATAAGATGATGAAAAATGACTTGTACTGGGAAAAACTGGAGACACAAATTAGTTGAGGAAAAAGAATGATCGGAAAGAAAGTGACAGATTGGGAATACAGAGTCCAAGAGAAAGAAACAAGTTATAGGCTTAGGAGGGGGACCAAGGATGGTTAAGCTACATGGTTGAACTTTGTTTAACGACAGAAGCCTCGAGTGGATCCTATCCTAACTTGGGGCTGAATACAATGGTGCCAGGCATGAAGGATGCTTTCTTGAGTACTATTTATTACTGCAGATTAGAGGTGTGGAATAAAAGAGGGACAAGGATGTCTCTCACTTTAATTTGTTTAGGAGAGAATAGACCATAAAACCATACCAATTTAAAGCCAACACCATGTGAAGTAGAATAAAAACAATTGGGTTTTGTTTTCTGTTCATGTAGTCTCATTCAAAAAATTATCTTGTGAATTAGTTGCTATGTTTGGGAAATATAAAGAAGAGAAAAGGTATATAATTCGTTAGGAGTTTAGGACCAATGATTTTAGAAGGAGCATTCTATATTTGCAATTAACTCTGTCAATTTACTAATATCAGGAAGCGGAAAAAGAGAAGAACGACTCCAGAACTCTGACACAAGAAGTTAATTCCTTTCTTACCATTCAATATCAATAGTGATGGCAGATAAGGTATGCTTGTTTTTTTTTCTTTGGTTTTTACCAAGGGATATGCCTAACTGATGCCTAATATATAGAAAACGTCCCCTTTTCTCCATCGTAGTATATTGAATTTAAATTCTGAATACCTTAAAATATTAGAAAACTTGCAGCCACCAGTCACTTAAAAACTAGGGGCTCTAAAAGAATCAAATTGTCAGAATTCAAAGACCAATAGCCACGAAAAGGACAGCCATTTTATGTTGCATGGAGAAAAGAGATACATGACTGAACTAAATCAGCTGTAATTGCTAGTCCAGACTCGTTACTCACAGGATCTAAATTGTCTTAAATTCCACTGCACACAAATGAATAGACTAGAGGCCATTTGTATTGAATTTAGTTTCTGTCACAATTAATACTCTTGGTAGGGAAATTCAGGTACATTTACATCACAGAGAGGGTCCACAAGTGTCATGTATCTTTTCTCTACGTTTATTACCGGATAGTTTCCTAGCTTCGGACTTCAATTTAAGTCTGTGTTAACACGCTTATTAAATCTGTAAGATTCCCTAGTGTAATTTCGTCTTGCAGAACACACATTCTAGAACTAGTGAGCGTATTTGGCATGTATATTTTCATATCTTGTAGATAGTAGACCAAATCTCACTTTCATGATATGAACGACGAAACACAAATTCCAAAACTCATGAGCGTATTTGGCATGTATATTTTCAGATCTTGTAGATTGTGGAGCAAATCTCACTTTCATGATAGGAATGGAAGAGAAAAGGATACCTATATGTCATTTCACTTACCTTATTGTTCAACATAATCTCATTGGTGAAGTGAAGCATCCTCTGCATGTGATCTGATTGCACTTCCTATCCTTAAAAGAGTAGGCAAGCTAAGGGGCCTATTCCAATGAAGTCACTTTAGCCTCTCCATTATCAGGTACGATTTTCCATTCTACTTCACTCTTTACTCCATCCATTATCAGGTTTGGGCAATCTTCGAATTCCATCCATTTTTTTGTTTGAATTCCATATCCAAAATGCCTTGAGTTCACCTAGAATGTTGAAAAATGAAAAAGTAGTATACTTTTTTGTACTGTATTTGATAAAATGTTTTGAATATATTTTCAGAAGGAAATGGATACTTCAAATACCATTTTTGAATGTAGTGCCAAGGTGAGTAGATACATGGAGGTAAAAAAAAACAAAAAGAAAAGAAAAAGGAGGGAAATTTTGGTTGTGTTGTGGGTCATGTAAGGATTTGTGTAACTGTACCCACCCACCCACCAACTATTTTTGTTTTGAGATAGGAAGAGAGAAGGGACCACAAACAATAACTCTGGCTTTTATTATCCTCTCCAAGCTATGTTGTCTTGTATCTTGCAGCCAGGTCAGGTTATTTGGTAGCACTTAAAAGATGTGTGTCCCCGAATAGACTCTTTGTATTGTGTCTTTATCACTGTCAGGGTTTAGGGAGTAAAAACTAGTGGGCTTTAGGCTAATCTTCAACCCCACTACGGCCCATATAGGTCACTAATGGGTTGCATTTGCATTTTCATTTTCATTTGGAGGGTTGGCCAAACACGTTTTCAAACAATTGGGGAGCACTAGGTGGAGCCCACACTATATCTCTGGCCCATCTCTTGTTTACCACCATAATTAAGGCCATTTTCTATATATTAATTATTCATGACACAACTTTCTCAACACCATTTACCGTTATATATGGAAAATGTAGTAATTCCATTTTATTCTTGAATCACATACATTAATCAAATAGCTCATCATTATAGGACTTTGATATCATGTATTTATATTACACGTGTAAACAAATTATGTTCGTCATAATGATAAGTTAACTTGGTCCATAAATTATAAATGTTGTTTTATTAGTAATAATTGATTGTAAAATATTTTGAATAGTTCTCTATCAAATCAAGTCTAGTTATCGGCTGGATGCGGGGGGGATTAATAATTTTTTGTCTAAATGCCTGCTCACCTCCGGCGTGAAACGCCAACAAACCACAATGGTAGATGGTAAGTGTCGGTGGTAAGCTCACAATTTTGTCTCTCTTCACAAGCTCCCAGTCGATCCTCAACGCCAGCGCCCTCCCCGCCAGCACTTCGTCAGTTCCCCGCCAACTAACCGGTCAGCGCTGTGGATGCTCTAAGAGGACACTCATTCCGTCAAGACTTCACATTTTTACGAGAGGTTCTGAATTCGATTTTAGGATAAGAACTATGTCATTTGGCCGTTGTTCCCCTAGAAAAAAGTCTAATTATTATAGACCTCTTCATTTAAAAGAGAGGTGTGGGAAGTAATGCTATACATGAAGTCACGAGATTCTTGTGGTGAGGTTGAAATCAGTGGTGATCATATATATCGATTGGAGGGGTCAAAATGGGACAGTTGGACAAATCCTCTGGCTCCGGGAAAAGGCGAAAGTAAAGCTCATAGTAGAGGTTGCATGCACATTTACAGGTCTCATGACCTTGCATTTAAAAGCTGACAAATTCTAGGAAAATGCTTTCATAATAATTAATGTTAGGTATGGTGATTTAAGGTCAGTCGTCTCTTTCTTTCTATTTTTGTAATTAGTCGTCTCTCTCTTTAATATCTTTAAACAATAATAACTTATTCCAGAAATCAATTTCCAATTTCAAAAACAATTATACAGTGAATAGAAAGCAATCGGGAAATAATATAGGGAGAGCAGTTAGAAGACTAACCCAAATTCAAATATTCGTATTGCTTGTTTGACTTTTTTGAACATAGACTCATTGTTTGACATTAATAGATTAAGTTAAAAGGATTTTAACATTTCATTTTTTTGTTTTAATTTGTGTCATTTGGATTTCCCCTAAAATCAAAATGACGTACCATTTATGATATTGAATTAAACACCTGTAATATGGATGGTAAACTAGAACAAAAATTAATTTCGCCAAACAACTCTTTAAGACATTACTGTAAAGGGTTGGTGTGACTTTTTCACAAACCATGTCTAAAATATCACTATATATATGGTCTAATTTAACCCCCAAGGGGTTGTTATAACAGAACCTGTGTACTACAATGTCAAATATGTATTTTTTTGTTGTTGTATTTATATAATTGTCTCCACATATGGTAAATTTTACAGAAATCATGAGCTACCAAATAAAAAGTTGGTTGCGAGTATATATGTATATAGGTTTCTTAAAATAACCTATTGACTTGCTTCCCGCTAAGTCGATTACAACCATAAAACTCCGGAGTCGTATTAACCCACCTCGACTCGTTATTCATTCTCCATACCAATACATTTATTCATAGGCTAAACGGAAGAAATCGTATATACTTTCTTCACGAGGTCCGGTTATCCAACCTTTTACACCACCACTTTCGGGTTCCAAAATATTTCAAGTTCGGAGGTTAGAAATTATTAGTTATCAAATATTTATGATCCAACTTTCCAAACAATCACTGGTTCCTGTGACATAACCGTACACGTGTTGAAATCGCACCGGCTGACCCGCCTCACAAAACGACAAGAGTTAGTATCTTTTAGCGAAAAGTACAAATTAGCCCCGACCCATTCCTCACTTTCCCAAATTAGCCTCCTCCTTTCCTTTTCATATTCCTAACTTTCAACTATCCCAAGGGCAGGCCTGTTTCACCCATCAAGTACTGTACTACACTGAACAGCTTTGGGATAGGAAAATATGCTCTTGCGGGCCCCACGACATCCTTCGCCCTGTTACGACCATTAATTTTTTTAACCAAATTACACAAATGCCACCATTTTTCACCTACCCACTATCCGGAACCTAACTTACCATTATACCCTCCAATTCATGAAACCGTTTCAGTATTCCAAAGTAGAAAATCCTGGGGTATAATAGTCAACACAATACAAAGGCATAGTGCGATGAATGGACGGTTATTTAACTCCGTGGTAAATACGTTATGTATCCATACATATATACGTCATCACCGTACCACAACGTGGCACCGCGTAACCACCACCGGAACCAAACTGAATAGAAAAGCAACGACGCCACGTAAGACTTCCACGTGTCACCCTTCCTCCATGTCAGCAGCTCCGGCCTCCCCCATCTTTATATACTTCCTCAAAGACAGCAATTTAACTTCCCCTCACAGAAATCAGAAAAGAAAATAGTCGCCGCTACTTTTCATTTTCAATTCTTCACCAATGTCCTCCGGTGATTTTTCGCCGGTCACCGGAAAATGGAAGCTCCGGCCGTCAGTCCGACAGTGACGAGTGACCAGAGCGACACTACCAACAACATTTCGTCGTCGGCTCGCGGCATCTTCAGGGAACCCTAGGAATTGGAAATCGCAAGCAAAAGCCACTTGAACTTCGCAGAGCTTTGAAGCTTTGTCTCGCAAATCAGAGGCAGCAAGCTATATAATACATTATTTGCAGATAAAGGAACCTGTTTTAACTTTAGCTTAATCAGGATTTGTGTCTCGAATTTCGGTTTCGGTTCAGCAAAACATTTCTCTGTTTCTGCGTTGTCGATACGATCCGCTAATCTCACGAGGCTACGGAGTTCTCAATGCTTTGACTGTTTATTTATCGATGAATCTGTATAAACTCAAGGAGTCATTGTCACCTTTTCTTTTTGTAGCTTGTTTGATCAGCACATTTCTTCGTTCTCGGGGTTTTTAGTCTTGAAGACGAAGAACAATTTGGGGATTAGGTTTAAATCTAGGTAGATTCTGGTTTCGTATTTTTTTATTTTACTGTAACTCTGATCGGTGAGATGCGGAGAAATTGATCCTATGGGTTGTAATAGTCATGCCTTTTCCGATG
>JAYMSV010001818.1:0-12088 GCA_036897745.1 Erodium moschatum | reverse complement strand
TTGGCATGAACTAAAAGACAATGCCTATACACACAGGATCAACATAATAAAAAATTACATAAAATTTATCAAATTATAAGAGAAAACAACTGTGCTTACACTGGGTCTCGTACAACCATCGCCAAGCTACATGTCCAATGAGAAATTTTGGTAAGAATAATTAAAAAATTAATAATAATCAATGCGTACATATATATATGTTAGCAATCCATATACAGACCTCTGGACAAGACTTCCACCATTTTGTACCTTGACCGTCGATCTGGCCATTTCCATGCACACCCAGTCCATTCACATTAGAGAAAACAATCCATTTTGTAGCTTCACTGCTCCAAGGATTTCTTGGGGCGACAATATTCCCAAAAATCTATGGAACCATGAAGCAAATGACAAGCATTTGAGCAAATCAAAAGGTGTGCTTGTATATATATTTAACAGCAAGAATGTAAAAATCTCCGCCTAAAAACACCTAGACGTTAAAGTGATGATTGATACCTGAACATGAACATAAAGAGCTACACATGGACCTTCAAACCTCACTGGCTTCAATAAAAAGGTCTTCCTCTTAGGCACAACAAGGGTTGGCTTGTGTGATTTTTCTTTGCAAACAGCTCTCCATGACTTCAAAAATGCCTTCACATTTCCAATATATTTTAGTAAATACGACATATCATAAAAGTAAAAGATAGTTTAAGGACCAAAAGGAAAATATTTTTGTTTGAATCTTGTAACTCAGATACATGGATAAATATGAAATATAATATTTATACTTTAGTATCATCCGATTTCCCATCTCCAACAGCTCCGAAGTCAACTACACTCAAATATTTACATTCACTTGATCCAACCAACAACAATAAGACCATAAAGAGCTTCTGCATATCAAGTGGAAGAAACATATGATATGTACACATGTGTGAGAGAAAACTATATATATATAATTATATTGTATAAGATATAATGCATATGTTGTAGATAGTTTCTGACCATTGATTCTTCTCAAAGCAAGCAAATCTGATAGAAAAAATGTCAAAAACTTGAGTTCTTTTCTATCTCTCTGTTTCTTTGGCCAGACAGATTTTGATCTTGTACATAATTCTCTAAGTAGCTTTTCTCTATATATATGGAATTGTAGAATCAATTTTTTTAATTGAATATCGTCTAAACATAGTATTATTAATTATTTGAATAAAATGTCTTTAAATATTCTCCTTAAAACTTATCTTTTCCACATATAAAGTTCTTCATTTTTGTAATCTTCTATTTTAATTATATGCAGTTTTTGTAGAGGAACACATTAATTTTTAATTTGTCTTTTCAAATGTAAAGTTGTGATGGGGTACATTTAAGGATTTGATAAAAATTAAGGTAATATTTATGAAAGGAGATGAATAAATAAGTAATTGCACATACTTTTATCTCCGATTTGGACCTGAAAGCTTTATAATTGGAAACGAGAGCATGAGGACAGCGGCCCTCTTCCTCTGGTTAAAGAATGGTATAGGGCAATAAGCAACACTTTAATGTCAATAAATGCCCTCCACAAGCATTTTAATTAACCGAGCCTTTAATGACAGTAACTCAATGTTTAAAAGAATCTCAAGTGACTCTATTTGTCCTAAGATCAGTGTCCTGCACAAAAAAGTTGATCACCAATAAGAGCATTTACAACGCTAGTTACGTTACGGTTCGGATCGGGTGGGACGATCCGGATCGTGATTTTTCGGGTCGCAGGGCGCGGGCCGTCCCGTTGTGGCACGGTTCTTTCGTGTCCCGAGTCCCGCGGTCTGGATCGACTCGTTGCTCGACACGTGTCTTTTTTAAAAAATATAAAAAATCAGATTTAACTAAAATATGATTGGTCAACTCAGCATCCGAGCCTCACTACTGTGGAACACAACTTATTTTAAGGCCTGAGACCAGTCAGCATCCGAACTCCTAATCCGAACCTTTTCATTGTACATGCTCTAAGAACATCATTATTATGACAATGTACCCCTTACTCAGAACATCTAAATTGAGAACTATAATCATCAGAGTTGGTAGGACTCTGTGAAGCAATATTTTCCTCATCAACATTTATAACTGCAACTGAGAGATGGCTAATTGGTCATCTCTCCGAGATATGATAACAAAGCCTCTGCAAACAAAAGCAAAAAATATCTTTCGTTTGACATTTGGTCTTTGTGTAGCAAAAAAGTCCTTGAACCAGAGACAAGGTGTTGAGTGGTACATTAAACCCAATGTTCCTGAGCTGCCTTTGAGCTTGCAGAACACGAACAACGTCCTCACATCACATGCAATGCGACCTATAATCATTTATGTTTACCATATTCTTAAAGGGTGACACGTGTATGGACAGATATTAGGCTGGGGTGACGCCACGTGGCATGGCAGCACTAGCACATAGATCATGGGTGGGCAGTGCAAAGGAACCAAACCACATGCTCACCTCTTCCTCCCCCTCACGCGCCCCACTAACGCGTGTACACGGGTAATCATTTATAAACTACATGACCTCTAAACTGTATGTGTTGATAATGTTTTGACACATGTTCTTAATTGTATCATATATATTTCATAATATCAATGTATAAACAAGTTTTGTAAACGGATGCAAGTCCTTCACCTCTCACCTTGTAAAATGCTTGCATTTGAATTCCAAATGTAAAATACATTTTATATTTATAGACCCCCTGCAATAAATCACCCTATAAAATGTATAATACTACATTATGAACGGTACAATCACACGATAAAATATATCTTATTTTATGTAAACTGAGTTACAAAGCAATTAAACACTGACATAGTGATATTATACGATGGAAATGTATCATCTCAGTGATAACAATTAAAATAGATGTTACGCAGGAGAAAAAGATGAAGTAATGGATAAGAAGAAAAAAAAATGGAAGTGTAGTAGTGTACAAAAACAAGCAATAAATAAAAAGAATGAAATGGGATGTTTAATTTTTTCTTTCCTTTTTCTACATGACATGAGTTTCTCTCTCTAGCATAGGCATTGCAATAGCATCGGTCTTCATTTGAGGTCTCTACAAATTTATTTGGGCCTTTTCTCCGCAAAAGCTCCATTTTCATTCTCGCGTCAAACTTCCGAACCCAAAACCTACAAGCAAGCACACTGTGGGGGAGAGAGAGAGCGACACAGAGGAGCCTGAAGAGAAGAGAAGAGAAGAGAAGAGATAAACCAACAGGAAGCACAATACAATCTAGAGAGTGCTTCTGGAGAGGATTGATTGACATCGGTGAATGAGATCTTGTCCTCCTACAATCTCCATTTTGTAGCGGACAAGGTAATCTCATCCTGCCAACACACTTAATCATAAATTTTCATTTTCAATCCTCCAGCTTCTTCTTTTTCGCTTTCGATCGATACCCATCATTTCTTAGTACCACTAAAGTAATTTGATTCCCTTTCTTTTCTCATTAAGGAACTTTGTAATTTTATTTATTTATTTTCGAAGCTGAAATTAGGGTTTTTTCTTCAGTTTTTCTCTCCTGGTGCTGGGTTGTTTCTTAGCAACTTTTGTGTTGGTGGATTGGCTAGGGTTTTGGCGGATCAGAACTGGGCACTTGTTGAATTTGGCAATTTTGGGCTGATTAGGGTTTGCTTAGAGCAGTAGTGGAGGGGCAGAGTGTGGCTTCTTAGATCGCCGTGGCCCTTTGATGATGGGCACAACCTTTGATCCTTCAGGGAACTTTCTCGGATTTGGCAGTTCTGGGGTGGAGTTTTTGAGCTCTGAGATTCTGTGAGCTGATGGTGGTCTTTCTATTTTTTGGCATGGAAGAAGATTGCACAGATATAAATGTGTAGAGTGAGAGGGGATTGGAGAATTACTTGTCTGTTTTTCTTTCACTGTTTCTACTGTCTGATTTTTTAAGTGAGGGGTAATTTGGTGCTCAGAATTGGCTACAAGGAGGGGGTGATGATTCTGTACTCACCTGGAAGCTAGCAGAGAAGATCAGATTTGTTGTAAGCTTTTGGACTCACATAGCTTGACCAAAATTGCCAACTGAAGGTTTTTGAAGTTAATTTTTGTATTTGAGTTATCCGGAGGTAGACAAGTGTGAATTATAGTTGGTTTTGATTAAACCTGGTGGATCGGGGGAGCTTTTGCCGTCGGAATTGAACTATTTTCTTCGGAGTGCATATTTGCAGTAAGGCAAGTGTAGGGGGTTGTGGTTGATGGTAATTTTGTTTTGGGGGTGGCTGAAAAGCTAATGGAGGTACATTGAAGCTGGAAATGATTGCAGGGACATGGTGCATGGACAAGAGCATAGTTGCCGGTTTGTTCCCTCTCCGGAACAGTGCTACTGGAAAGTAATTAAATCATTTGTGTTTGACAACGGTGCTCATTTGGTGTATCCTGGGATTCCGTGCAATGTCGCGCTGCTTTCCTTTCCCGCCGCCAGGTTATGAAAAGAAGACTACAACAGACGATCTTGACTTGCTAAAAAAGGTCAATCCACATTTTTCCTTTTGAACAATCAGTAATTATGAGTAATTTATGATCGGTCTTGCATGCATTAAGGTCACACTAATGGACCCTTCTTACCTTTTTGAGGGATAGAGTAGATGGGTATTTCAAACCTCATTGACTAGCTTTTTTGTTAATTGTGTTGTGCGCAGTATATAGGTTACTATAATTTGCATAGATTGAAGATAAGAAACGCTGCTGTCCATATCTGAATATAGTTGATTCATTGACTGGTACGATATGCATCTTAAGGACGCGTTACATTGAGGTCATAACTATATAATAAGTATTTAGCAAAAAAAAAAGTCGAAAGTTAAATTTGTTCTGCCATTGACGATGACATCTCATTCTAATTTCCAGTTTGTTGAGCATCCTATTAGACATTTATTTCTCATTATCTGTTCTTTTTAATATTGTTTGGGTGCTGAGGTCTTATATTGGTATGTGATATTGAGATCTGGACTGCGATGAACTTTTATCATGTTTTTGAAGTATATCTTGACGAGGATTATACGTTTTAAGATGGGAAAGTAGACTAATTATAAATTTCCATCACTATAGATAACACTGTCTGTTATTTGTATGTTTCAACAATGAGTATGGTTCATGTTGTTTTCCTATTTTTACGTTTCTAATCTGGTGATAAAAGACAGGATACCGAGGAATATTCATTTCTTTATGGACTGTTAAAATATTTTTTCCAAGTAAAGTTCTTTTCTTCTAAAAGCCCTGATGGGAAACAGAAAACAAGTGAAACTTTCTGAACCAAGCTGGCCATTTTCAGGTTGTATTTGAAAGGTTATTGTAGTGCCACATGTACCAGCCAATTTGGACACATACAAGAGTTACTATAACACCTTGATTATGTTTGCATACTGAGTAATAATTCATAGAACATTGATGTTAAAGAGCAAACAAAAAGAGTTCATTTTTCGGTTTGTATTTTCTTGATGTATTAAATGCTTGCTCATTGGTTGGTAGACCAATTCTATATGGTCAGACTGGTGGAATTGGTTGTAACATTGTAATTAGATTAATGGTTGGGAGAAGACTAATATCTTGGTTTTCTTAATCATAGACTTTTTACTATATTCTTTTTCCTGTCAATGTAAAACAGAGTTTGTAAGTATAGTCATTAAAGATAAGGTACACTCTGTGGTAGTAAGATCTTGAAATTTTATTACCAAGTAGGTTTAATCAATCACTCGTCGTCATTGACTGGTAGATAATACTGGGTTCGATGGAAGCATTTTGCTGAGTTACGACATGCTGAAATCCTTCTTATCTATAGGCTATAATAGTATAGTTATACAGTTGTTGAAATGACATATAATTATTTTGTTTAAGATATGCATTGAAAGTTCATAGTGAAAATTAGAACATTGCTTATATGATGTAGGTATCTGATCTGTTGTCATTGAGGACCAAAAATACTCCCCAGCGAGATTGAACATCTTCTGGTAGCCCTAATAAGTTTAAGGTCCTGCATTTTTAGGCTATAAATTCTACTTGGAATTAGCATTTTGTTTCTGATTGAAGTGTGAGTTATTTTGGAACTTTTCCACGACCTCATCATTAGAAATAAGGAAGGATATTAACTTGTCTGCTATGACCTGACAACTACTTCATGGTACTACTGCCCTGCATGGTATGAGAGTGCATTTAGCTGTATGTATTCTGAATTTATTACAATGATGGGGACATTAATGATAGATTTGTATAAAAATACCAACTTACCACCTAGGACACTGTTTACCTTTCCAATAAACATCATATCAAATTTGTCTGCCATATTTTTGCCTGCATTGACTGATTATATTGTGGTATTTTGGGTTTCAATTGGAATCTTAATTATGGCAAAGCTTATAAGTTTTCCGTTGGAATTGATTAAGGTGCATTAGCATCCAAAACACTTGTCTTATCTTCGGAAAAGTTCAAATACAATGGAAGTGCATTAGTTATAATGAAAGTGAGTAGCTATACATATTGAAATTTGGTATACGGGAAATCTGAGTCGATTTTTGTTAAAAGGACAAGAGGGCATAGATAAACATGCATCATTTTTAGGTGGGGCAGACACTTGTTGCACGGTTAAGCTTTTCTCTGAATGAAGAGTCATTTGCAAGATGGGTATGTAATCAATTTTCCAGCTGTCACTATAAATTCACTAATTTCTCACAAAATGGAAATTACTTGGTTATTTTAACAAATTTATTGTGCAAGGAAAACCATTGTTATGATGCCTATTGACAGCCAATAGAGACCAATCATTGACTGGAAATGGAGTTGCTTGTTTAGTTAGTTACATTCGTATGAGAGTAATGAAGATATATGGACTTTGCTTCTGAAGATGCAGCTGCTCATTTTGCCATGGCATCTGTTCTATAGTTCTATTATTGAATATTTTTTTTTCTTTTTACGTTGAATTTCATTTACCATGCATTAAATGTATGAGATTTTATGAAGAGCCCTTTCATCTAGGTATATGTCTAAGTGTTATCATGCAAACTTCTCATAGATAGTAACAAATTTTTCTGACCTCCTGCTCTCTCGTGGTCAGTTTGATTTTGTGATGCTTTTCATATTAGGCTTATCAGAAGTAAATGATGGAGAGAAAGAACACATGGTTGTAAAGGTTTCTTGAAGAATGTCAGTTAACGACTAGGAAAGATCATGTAACATGATATATAATCTTGAGACTTAAGATGGTTAATACTTATTCTATATATAATTGGCCTAAATCTGGTTGTATAAATAAAAAGTAACAAGATGGTTATCCTGTGCTGGTGAAAAAATTTCATGTCTGAATTGATCTCAACAGTATCCCTTGCTATACCTTGTTCTTCCTTTGGTTGAGTGACTATTTATCCTAACTTTTTTCCCTATGAATTTCAGGAGAAGCAGAAAGAGAAGCACAAAAAGGAAAAGAAAGATAAAGAGAAGAGAGAAGGGAAAGAAAAAAGGGATAAAGACAAAGGCGATGGAAAGCATAGGGAAAAGAAAGACAAAAAGGAAAAGAGTAGAGACAAAAAGAAGGACAAGGACAGGGATAGAGGCAAAGACAAAAGTAGTAACTTGGATGAGAAGAGTCTTCCTGGGCATTCTGAGGGCCATGGTAGGGAGATCTCAACTGAAAAGAGATTTCCAGGGCAATCTGAGACTCACAATGGAGAGAAAGTCTCAAATGATAAGAGATCAGCAGGTAGGTCTGAGGGTCATAATGGAGAGAGAGTCTCATATGAACAGAGACTTCCATTGCAATCCAAGATTCATAGTGAAGAAAAATTCATTCCAAAGGAGGAGAAAGATCAGCGTAAAATTAATTTATCAAATGAGAGAAGTTCTGCTGGGCAATTTGGTTATTGTAATGGAGGGAAGGTCAGTCGGGGTATCCCTCTGGCCGAGAATGCCCAAGACTCAAAATTTACTCAGGAATTGGACAGGAGGGTCAGAGAAGAAAGTAGAGGAACTGCAAACCACATTGTTGATAAATTCACTGATTCTGACCAGAAAAGAGACGAGAGAATACTCAATCCGGTGGGTAAGGCTACTGTCAATGGAGCTGGAGGTAATGAGAAGAAGGATAAGAGAGGCGATGGTAGGAAGATTGATGAGCAAGGAATCAGGGATGACACAAGATTTAGCGGAAATTCTATGGTTGAGAACTTTTCCAAAGTGGATGAAACTAGAGTTGAAGGAATTGCTAGTAGGCCTTTGGAGGCCAACATTGAGAGGAAGATGGAAGGGAAAGAAAAGACCAAAGAGAAGGGAGACGATGATAAACGGAGGGATAAGCGCAAGGATAGGGATAAGGAGAAAAAAAGCAAAGGAAAAGATAAAGATAGGGATAAGGAGAGGAAGAAGGAGGAGAAGAAGAAAGCCAAGCAGAAAAAGGAAAATAAGACCGTGGAGCTGGATCAAGTAAAAGAAAGCATGAAGAATGACATTATAGGTACCCTTGATGTAAAGGCCCCATGTCTTTCTGAGGATAGCAATAAGAATGCAGCTTCAGCTGAAACTCTCAGGAAACGAAAGCACATTGAGACCAATGGTTTTCTGCATGGTGAGAGTCTTGTTTTATGACAACCCACACTTGCATTGTTGTGTTTTGCATAATTTCAGCTATTTACCCTAATCATCGATTTGGAGTCTGGAGATTCTTTAACCACATCCACTATTAATAGTTAGATTTGTGTGAATTCGTCATTTTCAGAAAACCGTTAGTAACTTCGGTGGCTAGTTCCTGGCAGTTTATTTTCCCCCTTTTGCACAATATTTGCTGAATGTGTTTAAGCTAGTTTCAACTCTTAATACCTTGTAATTAGCTGATAAGTACTGCTTCTGGTTTGACTTTTCTCACAGCTGATGAAAGTAGGCCAAATAAAATGGCAAGACCTACTCTGTCCTCACATTCATTATCGACGAACGGAAGGATATTGGATCCATGCCAAACTCTGATTCCATCTAATTCAGATAGACAAGGTGCAGCCACTAATCTTAAGGTTGATGGCAGCAATGATCAGAAGGTAAATGGTGTTATAGAAGCTCAGCCTGCTTCCTTTACAAAGCTGCCTTTAGGAACTGCAAAAGCTGATCCAATGACAGACGCATCTAAGATACCACTAGCCCATCCTGATTCCAAGTACTTGAGCCAGATTCTTTCGGTTCCCAAGATTGAGGATTTGCCTGATACTGATGAGCAGGAGTGGCTGGTTAGCGGTAGTGATTCCCTATCTAAGAAGTGTGAGCTGGGATCTGTTAGGGATAATGACACACCAATGGTATGGTCAGAAGCTGTGCTCATTGCATCAGCTGACGTCTATGCCCTCCCTTATGTGCTTCCTTACTGATTGGTTAAGGATCCATTTGTCATGTTGACTCATGTGATGGGAAGCTATGGGGAGCACCTCGAGGACTGGCGGATTCATCTGATTAATATATTGACTTCGCATAATTCTTTGTGCTACCAAACTCTGAAGGCTGCCTTATGTGGACAGATTGATTTGTTCTGGAGGCAGCTGAATTAGAAACATGAATGCCATGAACAGGTGGTTGGTTCAGTGCATCAATGCTGTCTTGAAGCGGGAATCGATTCAGCTTCTGGTATGGAGCTGCTAATTCCTCATTCTATATGCTAACTTGCTGGGGAAGTCTTTTCTAATGGAGAATGTGAAGTAGGTGAGGTCATTGGATATGCTTACCACAAGTTTTGATTTGTAACATAGAACACTACTCTTTATTTCCCAGAAATGTAAGATACAGATAAAAGAAAGTTAGGTTCAAAATTCATTTATTTACTTCTCTTTTCTTATTTTCTGTTCATATTATTGTGTTGATCTGTACAAGGCAGGTATCTGAATGATATTCTGACCATACCAGCCTCTTAAAAACCAATTTATCAATTAAAAGATAAGTCCATTGAACAAGTAAAATTAATTGTTTTGGATGAATCTTAGAACAAAACAAAGTTGGATCATTTGTCGTAATCAAAACTTGTATAGCTTGCATTGTCTGCATAAGGAAAAGTGCGTCTTTGGTAGATGAGATATCATGTAGACTATAGGGAGAACATCGGTCCTAATCCACCTTTTGTTACAGTTCCTGTCTTTAACTTTGACAATTTTTACAAAACCATCAAAATTAGTCAAAGATAACGACTTTGTTATGTAGAAGATCACTTGGCGTGCATATGTAGTGTTTGAAATTTAGAAATGACTGTTTTCCCTAATTTATTTGGTTTGAAATAGATGTATTTGAGGTGTTAAGTGTGGAGAGAGTGACTTATTTTGAGGTTCGGATTTCGTAAGAAGAGAAGAAACAAAAACTGAGAAGCGAGACTGACGTGCGAAGAGGAAGAGGAGAAGGATGGAGGCATAAAGGATGGTAAGAGTTTCGTTGATGTGTTCCTTGTTTGAATTCGTAATTATAGGGTTTGTTCTTTTCAAATATGGAACTCTAGTTTTTTTTTTGTTCAGATATGGAATTTGAAACCTATTTGTTTGAATGTAGGTTTAGTTAGCTCAAAACATTAAATTCGAAACTTCATTCTTTGAAAACATGAATATCCAGGGTTTGTTATATGAAAAACCGAAATTATTGGGTTAGGATTAGGTCCTCTGAAATGTGTAATTTGTTTGGGTGTTGGTAGATGAGCATGTATAAATTGTGCTATCTGTCTATTATATAATATGGGTCATGGGTTGGGTATATGGTTTAGGTTGATTTACACTGAACTTCTGCAAATGTTATGTATTGTGTGAGTCTAGCTTGTAAACTAGTTTAGGTTAATTGTTTATGAGCAAAGACAAGATCATTTATGAGCGTTGTACAAATCATTAATGGGGTTATAAAACTATGTTAAGTAACGTTTCAAAACTACTTTAGTTTAATTTGTGTGTGGTAATTGCAACATGACAATAGGATTGGAGCGCTTAAGTTGTTTATTGTTATTGTGGAGTACAAGCTCCGTTTCGTACGTCCTTGTCAAATGAAAATCCCAAGAGAAGGTTTTTTTAATGTGCTAAATTCAATGACGGCTTTTAAATTTGGGTAAATATCATAAAGCACCACACAGCTATACGTCATTTGAAAACAACATATTAAATTACAACTTTTTCATCTGGAACATTTATGTATCGCAAAATTATCATCGTCAGATTTTCTGTTAATTTTTATGAAATTCCAAAAATGCCCTCCCCTCTTAAACCCGAATTTCACATATGACTTCAAGAATTACTAAAATACCACTCCACTCCACTCCACTTTAGATTTACAAAAATACCTTATACATATAAATCTACTTTTTTTTTAATCTTCTCTTATTTTTCAATTTTCAATACTTTGTTTTTCATTATTTCTTTTTTTTACATATATAACTAATTAATAATTCAGAAAATCAGTTTTTATATATTTATTTTTAATGAAATTTGTAATGGTTAAAATAAGATTTTATATATTTCTTAAATCTAAAATTTTAGTTTCATTAATTATATACACATTAATTATTTATTTTTACACATGAAAAATCTAAAAAAGTTAATAATTCTTTTCAACAATTTCTTTTTACAATTAGTTCAACAATTTTGTGTCAGATGAGTAGTTGAAACAATTTTGAACTAAGAACATCTCAAGAACATCAACAAATTAAGTCAAGAACAACAACAAATTAAGTATGAACATCAATAAATTAAGTCTGAAAATAAACAAATTAATATCAATAAAATGGACAAGGCAACGTCGTGCATATCTGGACCACCACGACGATGTGCGCTGCAACACGCCGCCGCCCCCACCGCCGGAGGAATGCCGCGGGGCACCAAAATGCATCAGATCTACAACTTAGGGCAAGGACCACCGCCAGATCTGCAACTCAGCATCAGATCTGTAAATCAGGGCAAGCGTGAAGAAGGTCAGCGTCAGATCTGCAACTCAGGGCGTCGGATTTGCAATTGAGCCGACCCTCTCTCCCCTTGCCCAAGCTCCAACCGAACAACTGGACACCAAGGGGGTACAACAATGGCCTCTAAAAATGGCCTCTTGCTTCAGATCTACAACAAAACCAGCCGCGACCCTCTTCCAATCCACCA
>JAYMSV010001817.1:0-12090 GCA_036897745.1 Erodium moschatum | reverse complement strand
GTAGGTCGAAGTATATCGTCCCACGACCAGATCTGGGTCGATCCGACGCCTAAACACACCTGAGGGAAGACGAGAAGGCAGAGACAAGCGGGGAAAGGGCGAAGGGAGAGGGAGGAAGAGGGCTAAAGCCGGCGACCTTTAGATCTGCGACAATCGGTGGCCGAGGAGGCCAGGGAAAGTCGTCCCACGCCGGATCCAAGCGCGTCGCCGGTCAAAGCACGAAGAAGAAAAGGTAGATCTGGAAAGGGGAGAAGAAAAAGGACGAGGGGAAGGAGAAAGGTGAAAAAGAAGCAGTAAAAGGGAGGGTTAGGAGAGGAAAGGAAAGCCTCCGCCGGCAACTACCAAGGCCGGAGTCAAGGCCGGAGCCAAGGCCGAAGCCGGCGGAGCAGAAAGGGGAAGACGGCGGGTAGGGTTAGGGGTTAGGTAGTGTAAGACCTGTTGCACTAGTGTAGGAGAGAGGAAACAAAAAAAAATATCGTGCACAGTACAGGAAACCAAGAAAAACGTGTAGAGTACTCGAATCACTAAAAACTCATTACTAGAGGATAGAGGTAAATTTTGTATGACTTGTTTACAGGGACAAGTAAGAAGAATCATAGTTAAGCAAAAAATGACATAGAGTGATGATCAAACATCAGGTACACTTGTTTTGGGTGAAAATGAATGAATACCAATACTCAGTTTTGGCCGTGGCTGAATCTAAGCATATAACTCAAGCAGTTTCTTCCTACACCAGCTTCCATATAGGCCTTAAACTTCATTACAGTACACTTGTCTTTTGGCGGCCACACAAGATCAGATGCTGCGCAGCATCCATATACAAACAAACTGTGCCATGTATTTTACAAATGTTATCTCCACCTGCTACGCCGTTGGGAAAGAGGACTGAATGTACAGTGCTATGTGAGTTTTGTGCATAACATTCAAGCTACTCCATGTTCTTGAACCTCGGGTAGAGAAGCTGGTGAGGACAAACCACTGACTCTGCTGGGCAAGGGCGTGTTTCTTCGTGACTGGCGCTTGGTTGGAACTAACACACTCTCACTCTCCCACTTGTCGTTCATCACCTCTTCCTCTTCGTCTTCATCAGCACTCTTGAAAACTGGGTGGACGTACGCATTTTGAAGATAGGCTTTCAGGTTCAGGTTTGGCTCCCTTGCACGTTCCAGAGTATCTTTCATCATCGCTTCCTAAAACCAAAACATACATTCGCGCTATAAGAGCTCCATATACATTGAGATCATTTATGAATTCAAAGTAATTAGGAGAACATCAACTTTTAATTGTGAACTCCAACATACCTGCAATGGGTATCTAACAAAAGCAGGTTCATAGCGACCTTTGCAGTACCTATGGAACCAAATGGTGAGTACTGGGAGTGCAATGAGAAAAGGTGCTGCTAGAGCAGCTTTCTTTGTAGTCAACAAACCCATTAGAAGAAACTGTGAGATAACCAGTGCTGTTATAATTCGTCCATGGACGTCAGGCCAGAATGCTGCAGCACTCTCATATTCTTGGTTGTATACATTAATGATCTGATTGATTACAGATACAAACACGTTAGTGATCTGATTGATTAGAAAGTACATGTATATTGAGAAATAAAACTCTTTACCTGATGACGGAACACCACATATGCAAAGGCGAAGAAAATTATTATGAATGGAAGTAGGATAGGTGTCTCTGTAGCATAAACAAGGCCTAGTAGAAAATACAGTTGAATCCGAGGTTCGCCAGTATTGAAACCAAGACTTCCAGGATCCATTGCCTCCTCTCTGTCCTTTTCAGTCTTCACCAATAATAAATTCTTAATATGAAACATTACAAGGGGTTTCACCATCAAAATCTCTGCAGCAATCCCAGCCCATCCATCAACCATTATATAAGTTATGAAGAAAGTTGCTTTCAGAGGAATTGCTACTCCAATTGTTTCGGGAATCCTATAAAAAAGTTACTTTCATGAAAACTGAAAATGATAAACAATCCTGGTATGACATTTAACAAGTTCTTAGTGAGAGCATTCTACAGTGTAAGTGGTTTGTTCACCAAGAAAGGCATGGGTATACACAGAATAATAGACCCTGATAAAAAATGAAAGGCTTCATAAGTGAGAGTAACATACTCGCTTGGTGACTGCTTGATAAAGGTATCCAGTTGTTCAAATGCTGTTCCAGTGAGGATGCTGCCAAGGAATACGTTCACCAAAAGGAAAATATAATATCTGGATGCCGATCTCCTCTCCAAAGATGATATAGATGTAAACCCTTCAAATTTCGACATGATCATCAATATTGTGGGCAGGAAGATGAGGAAAAGCTTCAAAGCTATCCCTGGCAAAAACCCTTGTATGACGGACTTGATGAATTTACTGCACAACAGATCAGGTTAATGAGATTATACTAATAAAGAAGACCAAGCAACTGAAAGTTTGTTTGCAGTAATAAAATTTACTCTGCAGTAAATCCCTTCTACACTAGAAACATGTGGACACCAGAAAGTTCTTTAGCAATAATGGGCTAAATGTTATCTCAAGAGGTAAAGCGAGATAGCAAACTCACATTTCAATAAGGGGCTCCAGAAAAGGCGCTCGTTTTTCAATTCCCTGAATGCTTGCAAGTGATTGAACCAGTGCAATTGGGATCATGAAAAAGAAGGTGAGAAAAAAGAATGCAACTGCCATAATCAGCCTCTTAACGGTGAGTTTAACAAATGGAACAGCCAGGTTATCCCAGTATACATCACGTGGCTCTGAAGCCCACTCTGTTAGCCATAATGTTGGATTTTTCGATTGTTGAGTTTGTGCACAGACTGCAGCACCCCATCGTGTTCTAAAGGAAACAAATGCTGCAGGCATTATAGCCTTCGGATCATTTTCAACTCTTTTTCGTTCTTCAGCTATCTGCACATGAGATGGCCAAGATGAAGGGAAAGAGTGAGCATTTAATATCATTGAAATGATCAGTTCTCCATTTTGGTGAATTCCGAATGTCCAATATGTGTGTCTACTTGCACAGATTTTTAATCTCATAAGAAATGTGGGATAATTACTAATAATCATGACATAAACACTATTATGAAACTAGAGATTCTAGGAATAAGTTTTATTTGCTTACCTCTTTTGACAGTTTTTCAATTTCAGATATGTGCCTATCAATTGCATCCACCTTCGTTCCCCAGAGCCCTAGAAAACCAGTCTGAAAGCAGAAAGAAACATTCAAAGACTCAGGTTCCAGGTTTGACTTAATGATAACATATTGCAAGAGAGGAAAGATGCTTTTGGAGAGATATATAATGTATAATACCTTCACCATGGGCCTCGTGGATTGATTCCTAGCAAATTTAAGTTGGTAGTAATCTAGCCAGTTTTGCTTACTTTTCTTCTTCTTGACTAATTTGTGAAGTGTGTTTGCATTATATACAACCTGCACAAATTATTAGAAATGAGGAATGCAAACCAGAAATAGAGAACATTGATAAGGTGTGTGAACCTTGATTGTAAACTCTAAATGAACTATTTTATAAACAGTAGTATTTTCCAGTAGCAAGAGCCAACCTGATGAGTGAGATAGTGATCCGGATGATTGACTAGGAAAAAGTGTTCCACAAGCTCGCTAACAGATTCATCTGGATCAGGTGGAACATTTCTAACAAGGACCTGTTAACAATCAAAGTCCATAATCAAAATCATATAGGAGCATGGCATCAAATTTTCCCAAAATATAGCATTTGAAAGTCATCAAAAAACTATTTAAAACAATGTACCATAAAAGGCTAAAACGTATATGTAGCTTTGCAAAATCTAGCATATTAAATCATCCCAAGTAAGAATTGCCATGACAGACAAAATCAAGGGGATATATGTTTAGGTGGCCAAGTGCCTACTCTTTACTAGTATTGCATCAACAAGAAGTGGATCAGTGGATGGGATATTGTAATTGACAAAAGGAAATATGGAACTGAAACCTAGACATGGTGACTATCTACATATAAAAAAACACATTTCTATTGGAATAAAGCACTAAAACAAACTCAAAAAGTATATTTGTAAATGTCATTAGCTGATATATTGCAGGAACTAGTTTAAGATAGACTGCATCTTACTGTAAATTGATCTGGGCGACGTCCTTCTGATGCAAGAAATTGCAACCGCATCAAGTTAACCGCTCCGTACTCCTTCATCAAGATAAAACAAGTCCAGAAGGTGAAAGCATAAGCCACCACTATATGAGCCCATAACCTGCAGTCAAGGGCAAAGAAGCGTTATTGCACTGAATATTAACACAGTAAATTATCAGGACCATACACCAAAAATGAACAAAATTATCGGAGTAATTAGGTTGATGCAATACTGCACCAAGTTAGAAGTATTGATTTATCGGGATTCACAAAGACTGTAACGAGAATTAATAAGCATTGCAAAGATAACAAGCCTATCCGTATCTGACTTTTACACCAAGGATGTCATCATGTAATTCCATACTTACAAGATTAATTTGACACATTCATAAATAGGCTGCAATTCATATTGAATTCTGCACCCAGGTTAAAATAGATATGCCTTCAACGTGAATAGAGACGGAGAACATACACACAAAATAACATAAGAGTAAACTTGAATACCCTAGGCACCATTTATACCTATATGCGACACCAGGATAGTTTCTAACCTTTGTGATTTTTCTTCGATATTTGAGATAGAGAGCAAATCAACATCGCTGAAAGTTGCATTCGAAGCTTTTGACAAAAAGTTATTTGTCCAATTAACAGGCACCAGGACAGCCCAAGCAAGGAATGCGATAGGAATAAAGATCTTAAGTCTGCACAAAGAATGTCAAAACAATCACAATTTTGAAGATCAATAGGGATGATGGATAACAATCAAGAAAATACACCATCGGCTATAATGCAACCAAAACAGAAACTGAGATCAATATTCTTTGTTTGAATTCCTCTGAGAAAAACACTTAGCAAATAATGCAGTTATAGCAAAAAACAAGATAAACTGGAGGTTACTCTACAAGAAAATTGCAACCTAGTTAAACTATGTATGTGCAATCAAGACCAAGCCAGTGCAAAATGGAAAAAGACGGGTTGAGATAAGTTGGTTGCAGCATACCCTATCAAGTAAATCCTCAGGTAAACAGCTGAATCCAATCCTGCATGCTCAATAAGCTCGGGTTCTGGCATCTTAAGCGCCTGAGGCATCCAATTCAGAAACCTTATATATGACCTGAAGTCCAAGTTGACAAATTTGCTCACAAATGCTCCTGAATGTGTAGGACTGCTTCTTAAACCCTTGAGGTACCATTTCGAGAAGTACACCCTATCATTAAAAGGTTGGAGCCTTAAAAATGCAAACGCTAAAAGGAAAATGAAGGCACTGAGTATATTCAGAGCAGCCGAAACCCCTATATCTCCAAATGTAGCCATCTATATCCCCCTCCTTAATCTCCTGCAAAAGTATAATTAATACAATATCCACAAACAGAATCTTAAGAACCAATATAAATGTAAATCATCTGAACAGAACAGCAAACCAAAAGGAAAATCGTATGATACAGCAACTGAACACACTCAGGTTCACCTAATAAAAAAACTAAGAATCCAAAACCAAAAGCAAGAACAAAAATGAGTAAATAAATGAAATTAGAGAATACATAGTACCTTCTGTGTGTAATTTCAAAATTCAGCGAGGAAGCTGAGGCGGAGCTGTTGATGCAGATCTGAGGAAGACGAGGTGAGGAGTGTTCGGATATGTTTCCGTTGCAAGGAAAGCAAGAGCAATCCAGATTCGTCCACTCCTTTCTGAGGAAAAGTAGGAATCACGTAGCTCCTTGTAGCGTAGGTGAGAGCAAGCGAACAACCCAAAGCACACAGGTCCAGAAACCCGTATCCTCCGCTACCAAATCAAACAGAGGATTTGATTTTCCTGCAAAAAGGAAAAGTAAATCATCCCACCAACACAGAGATGTATCTTTTCTTTCTTTCTCTCTGCTGTCTCTTTTGGTTTGATCGCTGGGTTGGCTCGACGTTACGTTTTATTCGATTTTGATTAAGTCCACTTTAGTCTTAATTTCGAAGATTAATTAAGCGACGCCTTATTTTGTCGTCGGATTACCGTCGGCAAGGTGCCACCTGGGCAGCTCAAACGGCTACTTTTCGTGGGTCCGGGAATTTGTACCTTTGTGACGGGGATTCCTCAACCGCGGATGGAGCGCGTCGGCATAAAGTGTTTGTATGTAAATAGTAACAGTACTATTAGTGTGACGTCGGGGTGGGGACCACGTCGAAAGAGCGTTGGGTGCGTGGGAATGAGAGTAACAGATTCAGTTACGATTGTAAAGAAGATGGCGCGATGAAACTTTTGTGTCATTTAAAAAGAATTTTAATTAGAGTTAATTACTCGATTATGTTTTAAAATGTACCCGTTTGAACTTGTTTATGGTGCGGAGAAATTCATTGGATACGACGTCTTGAACTAAAACTCATGAAAAATAATTAAGTATAATTTATGTACTGCAAGGCTCTCGCCCGACCTTAGGGCGTCTCCTCCGTCTACATATCGTGGTCGACATGCTTTTTTCCGGGATCTGTTCCGTCAATCCACCATCAATCCACCACCACCACCTCGTCCCCTATCTCTTATGGTTCTCTTTCCCTCTCTTAGGGTTCCACGCCGTAGATATCGACACAGTCTCCCCAGGGCTTCGTCCCATGCATCCATTGTCACTCCACTACTACCACCTCCTTCTCTGACGGTTACCCAACGGAATCCCCTTCTAGAACAGTCATGGCGAGGGAACGAAGGTGTTCCGCTACATCCTTTACTCCGAGACAATGCAAGCGGGGTTATCGCATCGTCATGCTCTGCCATAATCTAGGCTTCCATGGGGCACACTCGGTAGAATGCCACAAAGGGGGGGCTCGCCCTCTTCTGAAATCATGATGTGGAGGTCGATGTTATACCAAGGAGGTCGGGTGCATCGATATGAGGATCAGAACCCTGCGCCGAGAGGGCTTCTACCTCTCAACCGTGTACGGCAAAGCGGGAAGAATCAACCAGGCAAGATTTGTTACGCAACCTCGACAGGTCAAATGAGTCCCAGACGGGAGAGCGGGACGTTGATGAGGATACATGTCTTGTCCCCATGGGATCTTGTACAACCCGATCCCAAGCCTCCTCCTTTTTCCTAGGGACCTCCTTAGATGCTTGGTAGTCAGATATTAATTTGTTAACTTTATAAATAAAACCATGAACATTTTGATAAGTAGTGGGGGTATTTTGGTAAAACCACCTAGAGACAACATAAGTGCTATCACACGGACGCAAAAAAAAAAATTACTAACTCGGAACATTACTTTTATGAATTATATTCAAAACATTTATTAACCATAAATATTTATCACCAAACACGCTACCTGGATGTAGGAAATTTATCGACTTAGAACACTAATTTTATCAACTCTATTAAAAATGTCATCGTAGGTGATAAATTTAGTGTAATATGGTGATAATTGTTTCACGATCAGGTGATAACTTTTTATACATTAATGAGTTATCTCCGACCGACCCCATCCATTTTAGGAGCAAGACCCACCCTTCACACGACCTTTTCCGGCTCATATGGAACTACCTCGGCCTCGAACTCCTCATCGGAGACTCTCGAGGCGGTCTCCATTGAGGAAGCTCAGGCGAAACTCGTAGACGAGGACGACGAGATCATTAAAGTCCCGGCAGGCATGGCGCCGGCTTTCGACGATGTCAGATACATGTATACGTTTGTCGGTCACCTCATATCCGCCAAACGCCTTAGCCCCAAAGCTCTTTGTGCGTTTTTGGCGGAGACCTGGAATGTTCGAGGATTAGTTGTCCAACCTCTATCCGAAAGGATGTTATCTTTCTTCTTCCCCTCACAAGAGCCCATGGACAACATGCAAGAAAGAGAGTTGTGGACTTTTCATGGCGCGATTCTGCTCCTTACACCGCTACCACCCCAGACCCACACAGAAACCCTAGCGTTTCGCACGATGCAAATCTCTGTCATGGCCTTTGATATCCCCGTGGAAGCCGGTACCATCCAGATGCGGGATTTGATCATCTCAAACCTGGGCGGAGAAGTCTCGACGGGGAACCAGGGCCGACGACAGGGATAAGATGATTATATTTGGCTTATAGTGGATCTCGACCTCACAAGACCCCTCTGGCGACATATCCGGCTCAGATTTGCATGCTTTAAGAATCCTATCATTGTTCGGCTATAATACGAAAAGTTGTTGGATTTTTGCTACCGATGTGAGCGGTTATGGAAACCTTACCAGTCTTTCATGGAGAACATTCCGGGATTGGAACGTCATGCTTTACGGTTCTCGGACGCACTTTGAGTCCCCTTGGTCCTAGGGCGAACAGTTTCCTCCGGACAGATTGGGAGGCAAACCCTTCAGCACCCCGCCACCTACCAGTCGTGCATGCAGAAAGGGACAAGCCTCACACTGAACCAACAAGGACCGTAACTCTGGAATCTCCGATGGGGAGAAGGAAAGCTCGATCTCCCCTGTATCCCCACCAGTTCGGGGTTCGGATTCCCCGAGTTGGCGATCATCGGAAATTTGCTTTACAGTCTTTCCTAATTTTCCGACCTTTAGGCATGCCTCACCATCGGGACATGAAGGATGGAAAGGACTCGGGAAGGGTTCGGTAGTACTGGCCTCATCCTTAATGATTATCCGACCTATAGTTAGATAGTCTTGCCTAACCTAGGTCATACAGGTAAGCTGGAAATCTCGGCCCTGAGTCATAACGCTTTGCCACCACCTCAGATGCCCCATCCAGATTCATAGGCCTCCTTGGTGTTGCATCACTCGCCCATCCCACCATGCCAAGCTCCCACCACGACTCTACTACTACCACCGGACGATATGGAGCTGCAGAGTGTGCCTCTACCAACTCAACTGGCCCGCCTCACAGTTGAGAATGGTCAACGGGGGAGCCGTAAGGGATCCCCGAAGCAGAGCAAAATCGGGGGATCATCGCCACAACAACCAGCACGGGTCCTTCGAAGATTCAAGAACTCGAAGCAATTCGTAGCTTTGAAGGACCAACTAAAGAAGAGGATCTTTGAGCTTTTGGACATCAACGTGAATGTTAAGGAAGGCCGCCATCCCTCATCATCTCGTACATCGAGAATGCTGCAAAAAAGCTTCGCCGAGAGCCATGATTGACGGTATCTTGTCAGTCGGAGGGTAAGGGAAGTATCCATCCAGTCTGTGGACCCATCTGGCCAGATCATTTTTCCTAGGGAAAGGTAACCCTTTCTATCTCAGCAAGCCAGACAACTTCCCTTACGGTTTTTAGAACCGTGGTCCTGCTTTATTGGCCTAATCTACTGTATGTGTTGTAATACTCCTAGTTTGGCCAATAGGAGTCAATCTTTTAACCTAGAACGTCGATACACCTTTGTCATATTGGGGGCCCTAATTATAATCTCGATTGTATGGGTATATTCCTATTTGTGTTGTAAGTGACATTATTAATGATATTAGACTAATACCTTCTGAAAACGATTTATTTTAGGATTCACTTTGAATGACGGCATTGATTCACATGCGAGGTGACGTCAGCTTATGCATTTGGGGCAAGTGGTGCGTGACTAAATGGAGTGCACGATGAGACGATCCTTAATTGGGGTTAGGGCATAGGATAGCATAAAGAATGTTGACTGACTGTGGCTCAAAATCATATAGTTTTATACTCGAGTAATGTTTTTGTTTATGCACTTCCCCCAACTACAAATATTTGTTTATAACTAAATCCAAACTTCCAATCTTTTACGACAACATGCACAACAAAATATAGTTTTAAAATCTACGGTAGTATAAGAAACGAAATCACTGTAATATATGTGGTTACTTGTTCATGTAGATTTTGACATTCTTTGAGTTTTGGATGGTTGATTTTTTTTTTTGGTGTGATTGCGTTCGATTTAGGGATTAGTTATTTCATCTTAAATGTGACTTTTGATCACATGATCAATCAAGACAGACAATGTTGATTAAGTGCACAATTCCAACTCAAGTACTAATTTAGTGAGTTTCTTCAATTTAGTTGGAGCCCGATCGATTTTTTCTCCACACAAGCGGCTATGTAGGGGTGGTGATGTCGAATTATAACCGATCTACAAAAATTCCGCGGCATGTAGATTGAGACCCCTAAGGTTACTTGTATATGGGGTGCGCCCACTTCATTGTTGATCTTGTACATGTAACCATCCAACGTCCTTTCAACCCAAAAGATTTATGTTTTCGTTTCTTTTCAGATTTTGATTTGTGTCGTGTTTACCATGTTGATACATGCAGATCAAAAATAACCTTTAGTATTGTACTATCCGAAAATATAGTAGTAACATATGTGACACACCCACACTTAATCGATCGTTTGTATCTTAACATGTTAAACGTATAACTGTAATTGTTGTTCCGTTAATTCATTAACTTGGGTCAATTTTATTCAACAAGACATGCTTTAACACTATCAATTATATTGTCCTTACATTACAAAAAGACACTGGACAACGTTCAGTATAATAAGCTAGTAAATGCAATAATATAGTATAAATAAAACAGCATAACATTGTTGAAGTTGGACAAAGCTGTGTGTGACATTGTTGAAAAATATAAAACTCTGAGAAAATGTGGCCAGCAAAGCGAGAACAATAGGAAATAATCAACATTGTAATAGCCACAAACTAGGAAACAATAGTCCTGCATTTGAAATTTAGTGATAATAATAGTAAATTATTAATAATAGATACATATTATTGGCAAGTATCATCAAGTCCCTTTCAGAAGAGCACATGTTTTGGTGTCTGTTATTGCCGAAACGGCCAAAGGCACGCATAGTGCAGGCTTCGTTATCTCAATGAATTGTGAATAACACATTCGTTTGGTCTGCCAAATGGCAATATCGTAAATAAAAAGAAAGTGAGCTGGAATAGGAACATCGTCCAGATCAAAGTGCTGTCTGTCACAAATGGCATATTCTTCCAATTAGCAGACTTTGAGGTTCTACAATTACTAAATGGGCTTGACATGTGCAGGAGATGAGCCCACAACAGTATCCCACACCACACCTATCAATAATTCAACATGATTTTTTTTCCCACAGACTAGATGCATTGAAAACTTTATTGTGATTTGAATTTCAAGACGAGATGAGATGGGCTTAACATACCATTAGGTAAAGTTTTACAAAGGGAAGTGTCGAGTTAATATATTTATAGTTTAGAGGTTAGGTTTAATCATTTCAATGGTCAAAAACTATTTTAATATATTCTTAAAAGTTTGAATGTCACGCTTTTTAATGATTAACATGAAATTTTGAGTTCTTTTTAGCAGGCGTTTAAAAAAATTTATCGATAGGGAAATAAAAAAGGTCACATGGACCGTACAATAGTGGAAATAAAGTAATAGGACGAGATAAAGTTCTGGTGACGACCGAAACACTGATCCTATGACTAAATGCTTGGTGATACCCATGAAGAAATTAGGACGTGGTTCCCTATTCGAGCTGTGCTTGGCATCGTGGATCCGTGAGACTTTCCCCGTCTCGACTTGAGCGATCATCTTGTGTCGTAACATTCGTCCAAGGAGTATGCCAGGGAAATGAGGAGACTAGGGAGCAGAAGGTATCCGCTCCGTAAAGGCCGACTTATGGCTCCTCGTAAACACCTCGAGGCAACTCTCTGGGCCTCGTTGTTGCCCCATCGGGGCTAACTTCCTCAGCCTCGTCGGCATAATCCAGACTGCCTTAGGTGGGGGTGTCGGATCCATCCGACCTAGGAAAGGGGAAGTACTAGCGGGGCTCCTCCATTCATACCCCATAAGTACCCGCATAGAAAGGTTCGTCCTGGCGATCCTCAGATCGGCGATCATCTCGGGGTTGATGGTGACCGCTTCCCATATGGTCCGGGCAGGGACGGGTATCCACTATGACATCGATCCGCAATGATGTGGAGATAAAATGCATCGGTTTTGGAAGATTTTAGCCCACATTCTTGAGCTTTTTAGTCCCGGGATTGTATAATTTGGTCCACT
>JAYMSV010001816.1:0-12095 GCA_036897745.1 Erodium moschatum | reverse complement strand
GCGGGAACCAGCATATCATAGCTCCTTGTTCGATTTTCAGGTTTATTAATAATATTTCCCACGTTTACTAAAAAAAAAAAAGCAGTCCCATTCGACTGCCCCCTTTCTCCACCCCTTTTCGTAGATCCAGCCGAGAGCCAAATTAAGAGTCGAGGCTTCTATTATTTTAGGATCACCGACCCCCTCGAAGATCACACATTTAGCTGTTTGAGCATTTCCATCAGCTCCCCTGCATATCACACCCGGCCCCCTAGGCCATCTTCAAGCACGACTTCATCCCCATTTACTTTTACTTCTCCCTCTCTCGGCCGACTCCAAGTTCTTCCTCTCTCCCTCCGTCCGTTATCATCGCCCCCTCGCATCGGTTAACAAAATAAAATCAGTTACAAAAATTTAAATAATATATATTTTATTCCCAAGAACACCAAAATGGACCCTAATCTTCAATACACCAAAACCTTCTTTGTTTTTGAGGAAAAGAATTGCAAATTGGGTAAAATGTGCACATGGGGAATCAAATATATTTGTTGGTCCAATCCTTAATGACCAAACTTTCCAATCAATCCACCGACTTTTATTATTAATTAATTAATTAAAAAGTACATGACATGAAACACACATTGTTCATATAAAGTCGGTGGGTCTATTTGCCAACTCTAAATCTAGCATGGTCGGCTACTCACAATCACCTATGTCCCAATCAAATTAATAATTTGATTATTAAATTTCATTTTTGGATGGAAAATTTTATAAAAATACATCAAAATTGTCACATTTTTTCATTTAATTACATTGGTTTGAAATTTTCAATTTTTACCGGTCTATTCTATTTAGATAATAAATGAAAAAAATATTTGTTAACAATGAATCTCGAGTTGATTTTTTGTTCTATTACGAAATTGTCAGAGATTCTTTTATTTATCTGTGACAATTTTGATTGTTATGGACAATTTACAAGATAAATTGTTATGTAACTAATTTTGATGCCTCATTAAGAAATTAATTCGTAGCAGCGTTCTTTATGGTAATAGATAAAAGAAATTGATGATATGCATGTATTTTTGTTCGTTTTTTTCTAAATTATTGTAAAAGGGTATTTTTGTTATTTATTATTAAATTAAAATAAAGTGAGAAAAAAATTGAAATTGAGTGTAATCAGATGAAGAAACTTAAAAATTTATATAATTAAGCGAAAAAAATTAATGTATTTGTACGAGATAGTCCTTAGAGCATCCGTAGTTGTGTAGACTTATTCGGTCTATTGTAGCGTCTAGTAGACTCGTTTTTGGTTTCTCTTTCCTGAAGTAGTAGGTCTAAACGAATCATGTGGTACCACGGTAATAAACCGAATCGACTATCAAACTCTTTAAAATTGAACGCATTTTAAAATATAGGATGACAAAGTATGATCGATAGAGCATTGAAAGAATTGAAGGTGTGAAAAAATAATCGTAAGTTCAATACTTATTTATAACAGAAAAATTAGTCGAATTCGGATTTCTATTTAATCTTAATAAAATAATTCGACAAGTTGTTGGCCATTTGGCATAATTTCCTTCGTTGGTACTCATCATGCAGAATCGGGGCATGTGATTGCGTTTGATTCGCTGCTCAAAGTTACCCTGCAAAATCAGGTCTATCCCCATGTTACCAATGTCGATAGATTCGTAGACGATCTGCAACACAACTTTCGATTCGACGTGAGAAAAGACCCGATTCTATCTAACAGTACCACGTTTTGGATTTTTCAAACCATTTCGACGGGATTTTCGAGACATAATCGACGGCTCTTATATTTATGGTATATTTGAAATCAGTTAAAATTTGAGGCAGCAGCATGGGTTTGAAAGTTTACAATACACTGTTTTTACAACTGTTACAAAAAGATTCCATTTTTTCTCTTCTTTTCACACAAAGTTTCCATTTTTTTCTCGACAACCAAACATCCGTTACAAAAACTTAATTTGGGTCTCATTTCATTCGCATCTCGGTCTCGTTTAGCTTGCCACTCTCGTGTATTAAACCCCCCTCTGCCGCCTTCTTCCCTAACCTTTCTCTGCTGAAAAAAATTGAACCTCCTCTCCGTTTCGTCTGATCCTCGTGTTCTTCGATTTTCAGAGCAAGTTTAGCTTCAGGTGGGTACGGCTCCTTATCCTCTTACTTGGGTTCAGATTGTTCTTCGTTACTTGTCTCTTCATTTTGAGTTTCAATCATGATCTGGGTTACTTGTTTGATTTGATTTAGATCTACTTTCTTAGCTTACTGATTTGTGGGTGCACTTGATTTGTAATTCTTTCTGTTTGAATCTGTGATTGTTGTGGGTTTAATGAGTATGGAGTGTTTTAGAGATTGGAATTGGTGTATATGCTGTAAGGATCATAGTTTTTTGAACACCCAAAGCAGGTTATGCAGATTCAGTATGAACTGATTTATAAGCTCTTGAGTTTAATTGATTTGTCCTGGAATCAAAATGGATTGTTTTGTTGTTAGAACATGTTTAATCGATTGATTACTTAGTTGTTATACCCTTTTGTTGGATTGACAAGTTTTAGATTTGTGATCCAATCTCTTAATCTATGAACTTGCCTGTTTCGAATTTGTTCACATTATATTGTGATTGTCGTTTTTAGCATTACCTGTTAATGTTTAGGATTGTTGAAAGTTAATACATCAAAAACATGATATTGATTTCTTGACATTGTAAATACGCATTGGATCAATACAGACAAAAATGATGATAGCGACGAACTTTAGAGGAATAGATGGTTTTGTTGTGTAGATGGCTTAAGTGCTTGCTTTCTTTTGCCCGTTGCAAATGTCTATAACATTTAGAAAGAAATTTCATCAATATATGTTTGTCAAATCAAGATGTTACATGTTTTCGGATTTACAAATTTATTGTTTATTCGTTTATCTATCATCTCAATTTTTTTTAAATCTTTTTACTTGATACAGCTTTTCTTTGAAGATCTATAAAAATGGCAGACGGAGAAGATATTCAACCTCTTGTTTGTGACAATGGAACGGGAATGGTTAAGGTTCGTCAATTTCATATGCATTTGATTAAATATGTTTTGGTTTGCATGACTACCCATAAGTATGCACATTTCTCAATCAACTACCCCTAAGTTTAAATTGTTTTTGATAACCCCTAAGTTTTTTTCAGGCTCAATTCACCCGAACCCTGTCAAGTTTTACGTGTGAAATGACAAAAATACCCTTTTGTTTATTTTTAACTTGATGGAATTGAGGTAAAATGGGACTAAAAGAACTCAAGGGGGTTGTCAAAAACTTTTGAAAGTTAGCTATAGTTAGTTCAGAATGTTGCGTACTTAAGATTATCCCCATAACCTACTTCCTTTAACAACATAGATGCTCATCTACTTAGCTTCCTGATATTGCAGGCTGGTTTTGCTGGCGATGATGCTCCAAGAGCAGTGTTCCCAAGCATTGTGGGCCGACCTCGACACACTGGTGTCATGGTTGGCATGGGCCAAAAGGACGCCTATGTGGGCGATGAAGCTCAATCGAAAAGAGGTATCCTCACATTGAAATACCCAATTGAGCATGGAATTGTCAGCAATTGGGATGATATGGAGAAGATTTGGCATCACACTTTCTACAACGAGCTCCGTGTTTCCCCTGAAGAACACCCTGTGCTTCTCACTGAAGCTCCGCTCAATCCCAAGGCTAATAGGGAGAAGATGACGCAGATCATGTTTGAAACATTCAACACACCGGCTATGTATGTTGCTATCCAGGCCGTTCTCTCTCTGTATGCTAGTGGTCGCACAACAGGTATGTATTGATGATGTCGTTATTTTACCAAAACATAACGAGAATATAAAAAAAAGACCAACTACCTGAAACATTTTGATTAGTGTAAAAACGATTGAATAGATGTAAAGACTTCTTCAAGATATAACTATTTTTTTATATGAAAAAATGGCATTTTAGATATTGTCAAGCTCCATGAATTTCTTTGAAACCTAAGGTTGCTGTAATATGAATTTGGAAAAATAGCATTCTTTGAGATTAGCGTCAAGGACTACCTGCATAAGGAATTTGAAACTTAGGTGTAAGTGGGTATAATGAATCCTTTTTCTTATTATGTGATGCATAATTTTGTTTTAAAATGACCATTTTAACCTTGCTATCATTCGGTTTAAACAGGTATCGTCTTGGATTCCGGTGACGGTGTGAGCCACACCGTCCCGATCTACGAAGGGTACGCCCTCCCTCACGCGATCCTCCGGTTAGACCTCGCCGGCCGCGACCTAACCGACTCCCTAATGAAGATTCTCACCGAGAGAGGCTACATGTTCACCACGACAGCCGAGCGTGAGATAGTACGTGACATGAAAGAGAAGCTCGCCTACATAGCACTAGACTTCGACCAAGAGCTAGAAACTTCGAAGACCAGCTCCGCGGTCGAGAAGAACTACGAGCTCCCCGATGGACAGGTCATCACCATAGGAGCCGAGAGGTTCCGGTGCCCGGAGGTCCTCTTCCAACCATCTCTGGTGGGCATGGAAGCTTCCGGAATCCACGAAACTACTTACAATTCGATCATGAAGTGTGACGTCGATATCAGGAAGGATCTTTACAGCAACATTGTTCTTAGCGGTGGATCGACTATGTTTCCTGGTATTGCTGATAGGATGAGTAAGGAGATCACTGCTCTTGCTCCTAGTAGTATGAAGATTAAGGTTGTTGCTCCGCCTGAGAGGAAGTACAGTGTCTGGATTGGAGGATCTATCTTAGCGTCACTCAGCACTTTCCAGCAGGTAAGGAATTGTTCGATTGTTATACAAAGATGGTTGCAAAACAGTACCCTGAAGTATTCACTTTTTGCAGGTTGTAGCCCTCTTATTTAATAATTGCAAAAAGTGCTGCTAATTTGTCTCTTTATTGTTCTTTGTGTAAATTTATTTCAAAATGATGATTTTGCCCTTAAAATTTTTAATTTTTAAAAATTTAAGGTAAAAAACAAAAAATCCCAACTTTTCATCTCTTCTAACTTTCTTATTTCTTTGAAAGTTCTGGAATTTTTTTTTCTTATTATTTTTTAAAGAATAAAATCGTCATTTTGAAACAAATTGCAACATAAAGACATGTTCATGGCACTTTTTTGCAATGATCAAAGAAGAGGCATACAACTTGCAAAGAGTGAATACCTTCTGGCATTTTTTTTACAATTGTCCCTTGTTATATACGATGGATTTGTTTCTGATATCGAGTTTGTGTGATGATTATATGATTTTCGACGTTGCAGATGTGGATATCGAAGGGTGAGTACGATGAATCGGGTCCGGCTATTGTTCACCGGAAATGCTTCTGAGTGCAGACTTGAGTTCTATCTGAAGCATTTTGGTTCTTAATAGTTTTAAGGTATTTTGGTCTGTTGGGTACTTTGTTTTGTGAGATTGAAACATGCTCTTAATATTCTTGCCTGTTAAGGTCTTAGAAGCCAATTTATTGTTGGCCATGGATAATATTTCTTCTTTTGTAGAAGATAAGGATGATATTTGATTATTTATTCACCTTTTTTAAGGTTATTGAATTGTTTTTTTCCTGAATAAATCTTATTCTGATGTCTGAATCTGCTGCATGTATCACTGTTGTTGAACATTTAGATTATGAAGTTTATGTCAATACTAACTTGGAGAACAAATTAAGAAGGGATAGTTGTATTAAAGTGCCTTTGATGATCGCAAAAAAAAAATGTCATGAACTTGCCTTTTTATCGTGCTTTGTGTAATTTTATTTCAAAATGGTGATTTTACCCTTCTTATAATAATAAAGAACAAAAAGGCCAGAAGTTTCGTTTCTCTTAATTTTCTTACTCGATATACGTCCAATGACAGAATTGTGAGGTTAAAATAATCATTTTGAAACAAAAATTACACAAAGTGTAACATAAAAGACAAGTTCAAGACATTCTTTTTGCAATTATCAAAGAATAAAGTTACGAATTACAAAGAAAAAATGAATACCTTAATATACTTTTTTTACGAATTTCTCAATTAAAAATAATCAAGGGTGACAAATTGCCATTGATATTTTTTCTTTTTTCATAAATGTATAGCTAAAGCCTAAAAGTGTTTAGACCATCCACAGCGGGTGGGAAAAAAAGGTGGATCCGATTCATTGAAAAAAAGTGGGTCGAAATTACTTTTTAATTATTTGGGTCACGTGGCGATTCTTCATCGGAGAATCGGTCTCTGGTCCGAATCGACGGTCGATCAACCCATACACTGAACTGGGTGTCGAATCAACAGAATCGTGAGTTTTGAAGTTTTTTTCCAATAAAAATACCGAATCGACTCCCCTTTTCGACGTGCAGTAGACGTCATCCTAGATGGTCTTCTATATAAAGTCAAATAATGCTACTCTGCAGAATGCAGATCATGTTGTGTTGTTCCATTGATGAAGAAGATGAAAGAGGCTCTGCAAGTGATTTGCAACACGTGTCCCTTTCGTCCCCTCTTTCACTCCCATTTCAATATCTATTTTATGCTGATTCACGAGCATATCTGCAACTGCTCCATCCTAAAAATATGGATTACATATCATCTTCTTCTTCTCCGGATCCTAGATTCTATACACGCACATACATTTTCTGGGTCTCTGTAAATCTCGACCGAATCCAACAAAGGAGATTTTTTTTTTTGTGTTGATCGATCATGGATCACGCAGCCGATGCGAACAGGACTGATCTGATGACCATCACTCGGTTCGTGCTCAACGAGCAGAGCAAGTATCCAGAGTCCCGCGGAGACTTCTCCATCTTGCTCAGCCACATTGTTCTTGGCTGCAAATTTGTCTGCACCAATGTCAATAAGGTGTGAGTTCGGATCAGATTTCTCTTTCTGGGTATTCACAACCCTTTTGTTTGGATTGGGTAGTGTTTGGTTTTAATCTAAGTTGATGGTTTTGGGGGGGTAAATTGAATTGATTTTGAGGTTTTGTTTCTGGGTTTTGAAGCTGTAGTAGTAAACAATCTCTTGATTGAGCTGAGAGTGCTATGATTTGGTTGTTTGTAAGGCAAATGTGAGATTGAACAAACCCATATCAGTCATGCCTACCAACTGTTTGATGATTTGCCCAGCTGAATTGGGGATTTTTTTTATGAATCAGTACTGAACTGGATCATGGAGCATACATATATACAGTTGGGTTTCACTATAATTGACTATGGAGTATGAATTGTTACACTTTTACAGGCTGGTCTTGCTAAACTTCTAGGACTTGCTGGGGAGACCAATATTCAAGTGAGTAATAGCTTGTCTCTTGGTGGTCTGGAATGTGGGAAAACTACATACATACCCACTTCGACATTTCGCTATAAAAAAAACCCCTAAAGGTCCGTGCGTATCTATAACACATTGTCACCTTCTGCTTTCATAAAAGAAAATCACTGAAAAGGTGGGTTTTGCACCAAAAATACCCGAGGTTTTTGGGCCGAAAACCCAAATTTTTAGTGTTTTTTTTTATGATGGCGGAAGGTGACTGTGTTATTGATGAGCACTGACCTTTACAATGTGTTATTGATAAATAAAGTGGGTGTGTTAATGTAGTTACCCCTATGGTTCTTGTTCCTGAAAACTTAACTGTGTTGCAACTCTTTAGGGTGAGCAACAGAAGAAATTGGATGTGCTCTCTAATGAGGTTTTCATCAACGCTTTGATAAGCAGCGGACGAACGGTGAGTCTGAAAAAGTATAAGGTTCCGGAGAATATATGTTATTGGTTTGAATCACTTGACAAAACCATTGAAGTCACTTTGTTTCTAGCTTAGATTATGCTCTATCTTCTGATGGTTGTGTTCTTCATCTACATGCCATCAGTGCATACTTGTTTCTGAAGAGGATGAAGAGGCAACATTTGTGGAGCCATCGAAGCGTGGAAAGTAGGTCTAAGACACGTTTTTGAATACTTCTCAGATAAATCTTTGAGTCGGTTTATTTTGATTAGTGTATCTGCCCGATATATATACAGATATTGTGTTGCTTTCGACCCATTAGATGGATCTTCAAACATTGACTGTGGTGTCTCCATTGGAACGGTATGCTTAGTCTTTTTTGCCATTACTTGCACATCTTCAACATTCACTGGAATGAACTTTTAAGGTTTAGTGGTCTCTTCCCGTGAACCAGATCTTTGGCATTTACGCATTGAAAGATCCAGCAAACCCGTCTCTTGAAGATGTTTTGAGGTCTGGTAAGAACCTTATAGCAGCTGGGTATTGCATGTATGGAAGCTCTTGCACGGTAAAAATTAACGATCATCATTGTCTGTATTCATGTGTTCTGAAGATTCTAATATGAGAAGATATGCTATGATTTTACTAATGTCTATGAGTTTTGCAATTGCAGCTAGTACTTAGCACTGGAAGAGGTGTCAATGGCTTCACACTTGATCCATCTCTTGGAGAATTCATATTAACTCACCCTAATATCAAGGTACATATACTTTTAGTTGCGCTCATTTGAATACAAGAACGGGTTTGTGTTTAAAGTTCGTATTTATTTTAGGGAAAGCGTTATTTACATGCTCACTTTGACCTTTCGCTATCAAAAGCATCCCCTAATGGTGATGGATTATCACTAACATTCTGTCACATTTCGTATTAATCGTAAACACCCAGATTTACACAGAAAAGGTGGTGGTTTTATCAGGAACACACTTTCACCTTTCTCATTCATCAGTGTTTTTATCATAAACGAAAGGTGATAGTGTGTTACTGATAACACCTTACCTTTACCGTATATATGTTAGAAATAAAGGTCAAATAATGGGTGTTAATGAAGTTACCCCTTTATTTTAAAACAGATCCCAAAGAGAGGAAAGATATACTCAGTCAATGAAGGCAATGCCATAAATTGGGATGAGCCAACTACAAAGTATGTGGAGAAATGCAAGTTCCCTACAGATGGATCATCTCCAAAGTCTCTTCGGTACATTGGAAGGTATTTGAAATAGGGTAGACTACAAATAGTTACAGCTACTAAACTTTTAAAAAAAATTTTTTACCACAAATGACGAAAATGCCTTTGACTTTAAGGAATCTTCTTATGTCTACTCAACCGTTTTTTACATCTAAATATCTAATCAAAATGTTTTTGTAGTTATGAAGTCTTTTGAGATTAGGGTCAAGGACAAAAAGAGACATGTGTGATTTTTTGGAAGTTTAGGTAGTTTGAATGTAAAAATTTAAAGTTGGGGATAGTTATGTGCAAAAGCCATACAGTAAGCAATAGCTGTCTGTAATTAACCTTACGAATGATCAACCTCAATATTTAGGCTGCCAGAATCATATACCATTTACAATTCTTTTACTCTTTCAGTTAGCACGTTTTGATTAGGGATGATTTTAAAAAAGTATGATTATGGATAGTTGTATAAAAGTACTCCGAGGTATTCATTTTTTTGCAACTTGTAGCCCTTATCTTTCCTAATTGCAAAGAAGTGCCATGAAGTTCTCCTTTTGTTGCACTTTGTATAAATTTGTTTAAAATTACGATTTTACCTTTGAAAATTTAGATTTAAAAACTTATAATAATAAAAAAAAATCCAAAATTTCATATTTCTTAAATTTCTTGCTTTTCGTACGGTACAAATACGAAGAAAATTAAGATATAATAATTTGATTTTTGGTTTGTTTTTTACTTATCATTTTAAATTTTAAAGGTAAAATCGTCATTTTAATACAAAGTGTAACAAAGTTTATGGTATTTTTTGTCATTATCAAAGAAGAGGACTGAATACCTCAAAAAAAAATTTGAAACAATCCCTTTTGATTATTAAACCATTCCATATCATTTAGCAGTCATGGTATGGTTTTTTGATGAATTTCCTTATATGCAGTATGGTTGCTGATGTCCATAGAACATTACTATATGGTGGTGTGTTCATGTATCCTGGTGATAAGAAGAGCCCTAGTGGGAAATTACGGTATGTTTAATACTTGTTCATGGGGTAAATTAAGATCAAGGGGTAAATTTATTAACACACCTTTGACCTTTGTTTCTCAAATACACACTGTAAAGGTGAGACGTTATTAGTAATACACCGTCACCTTTCGTTTATCATAAAAAAAACACCCGGTTTTGGGTCATTTTGTCCCAAAAAACCACTTATGAATGAGAAAAGTGACTAGTGTGTTCCTGATAAAACCATCACCTTTTTGTGTTAATATACATGTTTTTGATTAATACGAAAGGGCTGACAGTGTGTTACTGATAACCACTCACCTTTAGGGGATGTTTTTGATAACAAACGATCGAAGTGGGTATGTAAATGCCGTTTCGCCTAAGATCAATGGATCTTCAATTTCTGTAAGTTTCATTACATGTATCAGTAACTTGGACTTAACTGTCATTTACATAACAGTGTTCTCTATGAAGTTTTCCCAATGTCCTTCCTCATGGAGCAAGCAGGAGGTCAGGCATTCACCGGCAAGCAACGGGTATTCGGCGAATTTCCCGAAAGACTGTTCCTGAAATTATAAGTTAGTATCGAGTAAGCTGACTAATCCGAGTTATTACTGGTTGATGTCGCAGGCACTGGACTTGATTCCTACGAAGATACATGATCGATCTCCAATATTCCTCGGAAGCTATGATGATGTTGAGGAGATTAAGGCACTCTATGGCAAGGCTTGAGAAACCAAACCTTAACCTCAAATCTCATGAACCTTGATTTATGTAAAGAGAACTAAGTTCAGATTCTTAAACCTTGGTGTCTTTTGTTCTGTATTCCAAGACAGGTTATTGTGAATGGAAAATAAGTTTTCTTTTTATCATTTTCCATCTCAATTAGGTGAATATTAGTATTTGTGTTTTCAAATTTCATATAGAGAATGTTTTTTTGTTCAAATTTGGTACCAAAAATGATCCACATTGTTCATATCGAAAATGTCATTGTGTCTGTAATTAAAAAAAAATTACGAAAGCATTGTGGATTCCTCGAAGGAAACCACAAACCCTCGACAAATTCCAACAACGATACAACAATGGATGAAAAACAAAGGAACCGTCACACCACCCACAACAGTATGAGTGAATGAATCCGCTCAAAACTCCATACATCGAACTGGTGAACAATGCCACAAGAAACCACAGGAGGTGAACCCTCTGACCTCAAAGAGACTGAACAGAACGTGGCCCTCAATTACGTAGAAAAACCACCATAAAAACGACTCTGAAACAAGCACTCGCAATCAAAAATGTCGTTAACTAATGACTGAAACTGAACAAAACTAATGTTTTGGATACAATTTTTGAACCTCCAGATAAAAACTAAACCATGACAAATAACTAAGACACAAGTAGAGTTACAGAAGGTACAAGCTATCACCATTTGCAGCAGAAGATGCAACACTCCTCCTTGCCGGGCGAGGGCGAGTTGACTTCCTGACATAAGTCGAGTTCCACACACCACCGTCCTGAGCATAGTAATCCATAGGGTAATCTCCATTACCGTCTCCTTCACCTTCAGCAACCTCAGCAACTTGTGCAGTGCCATTGCTAGAACAGCATGAACCGCTCTTCCCACAACCAGTATCATCACCGTCACGCCTCACTGATCTCTCCCACCATCCCGGGATGAACCCGAGAGCAATCTCAGCTTCAAAAGGAGTCAAGAGAGGCTTCACAAAGGCATCTCCCCAATCAATCGAAAGCCTCGGGCAAGCGATCTGAATCCAAGCATCGATCGAGTCCTCAAACAACGCAATCCTCGTTGGACTCAGCTCGGACATGAGAATCACAGTGTAATCAAAACCCAATTCAGTCATCTTCTTCTCCAATCTATCCAGGGTCTTGGGATTGCCTTGCCTACCCAAAGTGCCCATCACAATCCCCCAATTTTTGGCTTCCATTTTCGCCTTCAAGATCGCTTTTTTTCTCGATTCCTTCATACCCTTATGATCATACTCCTCTAAGAACAATTTCCCCATATAGGGATCATATCGAAAAGCCTTAATTGTTGGGTTTGCTATCATGAAGGCCTCGAGATGGAACCTCCCATCGGCCACAAACACGAGGACTGTTTCGCCCATCTCGGGCTCAACCGAAACCCTAGGCGCAGTGC
>JAYMSV010001815.1:0-12095 GCA_036897745.1 Erodium moschatum | reverse complement strand
GCCTCCCCCACGGCCCCCTCCTCGACCCCTCTCTCTATTCTGTATCTGGCTAATCGAGCGGGTCTTTTTTATTTTATCTGATTTCATTTTTGCAGGGTCAAAAACTAGTACGCAGAGATTCAGGGACTGGCTCTAGGAGGGGTCACTGGGAAGAGCTCTGGCTCCCTTAGAAACTGATGGCAGTAGGTTCGATCGCACTATACAAAGTATGCAGCAGTTAGACAAACCTTGAGCAGCGGTCATTGGTTTCGTCGTAGTCAACACCGGTTGTACCGGTTCACTTGTCACAGAGTTTTTTTTATAAAGAGACCTTGTGAAACTCTATACAATTTAATGACTCTTTATTATGTGGTCAGATTTCTATCCTTGATGCACTCTCTTACCGTTGAAATGCTTAAATAATATTATTACACCTTTCTAATAAAAACAAAATAAAAATAATAATTCTTACCCCTGACATATGATTTTTAGTACCCAATGCTCCTAATTACCCAGCCCCATTTTTCTTATATGAAGGGACCGAAAAAAAGAAAATCTTTTTCCAGGCTAGTCTAATCTACTCTCATATCTGGTCTTACTTATGAGTATCCATTGAGATTTGAATTTATATCGTGAATAATTATTTACCGTCAGACAACCCCAAGTAGACATTTGACAAGTACTTTGAACTCATAGGAAATCGGACGAGGACTTTTAACTCAAAAGAAATCAGAATTCCAAACATAACGAGTATAATATGCAGTTCCTATTTGAGGACCAAACGGAGATTTTTGGGTGACCGCAAGAGATATATAACACACTTGTCTCCCAAACTTATCAAGTTTTCCTCATCTTTTTCTTCTTCTTCTTCCTCCTCCTTTTATATAGAATTCACTCTAATTGGTATTGCTTTTTCTCGAGCATAGCTAAGCTTGGGACATAAATATTCATTAAACATGGGTGAAGCTCGGTGCGCGAAACATGTCATCATCACTCTTCTTCTCCTGCTCCTCTTGTGTCCGTTGTCGAGCTCTCAAGGCTCGTCCTCTGCTTTGCCCGAGAGCGAAGGTATGTATTGCTCTGTATATTTTTCCTTTTATATATATATATTGTCAATCACTCTTTATGTATGCTTATCATCTTTCTTTGCAATTTGTTTTCAAAACCTGACACTCATCTTTCATAGCAACTTCTTCGCTTCTTTTTGTTTGAGCTTAACTTTTTAGCTCAAGTTTGTAGTACACGAACTAAAATTTATTATTCTTTCCTTCTTGCTATAATTATACTGTTTAGGAGTTGGATCCTGAAGTATGCAAGTGCCTTGATGCTTGATTACTATTTCTTTTTTAGAAAGAAGCAGAAATTCTTATTGCAATATATCACGATGTTTAGCTTAATATTTATTATTTAGCCCACTCTTATGTAGACTATGGGTTGTACATGCTCTTAGAGAATCTATTAGGGAAGTTTTTGTTCCTCGGTGTTCGTTTTCGTTATTCGAGGCCCCATCTCAGTCTCCGTCCATTGTTGGCAATCGGCCTCGGATGTTGACTGTCCACCTTAACGTTGCCAACCTACGCTGCCTTCCGTGGCCTTCGAAATCAAAGGCCCACAACCGGCTTCCACTAGGAACCAATCACTCACAAGATGTCACGTGTTCTTATTTCTTAAATGACGAAAATACTATCAAACCCTAGCTCTTAGTATCAATTTTTTTTATTTATAAATCTCTTTTTCTAATCATATATTTATACAACTTAAAATATTTAATTTGTATATCATATTTTAATTCAATTAAATAAATAGATACAAGTTCGAGTAATTAATAAATCAAAACAGAGGCCTCTAAGAGGTTGCCTCTTTTCTATTTTAATTTGGCCATATTGGCCATGCAGCGCGAGACTTTGATAGGGAGACTCTACGAGTTTCTTGATTCGACCTGTCTCTACTTGTGGAGAAGGTTGATACGTTGGGACACAACTTGCGACTGATGGGGTCAAACCCCCACAGTGGAGTGTCAGCCAGGATTTGAACATGTGATAATGAACATTCTACCTAGTCCATCATCTCATCCAAAGATGGGATCCCTTGTAACACCGAACATCCTACCCAACCCACAGGTAGGATAGTCGGATGCAACTTGGGATCGAGTTTTGGATCCCGGGGCGGACTCCTTCCACCCATTAGTGGCTGCTCTGGAAGGGGATGTGGTCAAGAAGAGGGTCACTGCGGATGAACCACTGGAAGATCATGCGAGTGCTGGTAAACAGCCTCGCCAACTCCAATGATTTGTGAGCAGAACTTCGGGGCCCTGGGACGGGAAGGGACCCCAGAGTCAGCTCGGGTTCTCCTATCTTTTGTTGAAAGTTCTATTCGATCGCGCTCCTCTCTCCAAACGAGTCTTCACCATGGGATCAAACTGCGTTTAGACACAATCCTAGGCAGAACTCTTCAACTAGTTATGATAGTCTTCATCTTTCCTTCTTGCATTTCATATCGGTTTTTTGTATTAACTATTTTCTAGATTAATATAATTTCTTTTCGGCTAAACAAAAAAAAAATAAGAACAGACGCCTTTGTACATGCTCTAAACAAGTTGAAAAATAGAACTTTTTTTTTCTGAAAACCCCTTATTAGAGTAACCATAAAAAAAACAAATTGAACTAGGTTATGGACGACCTTATTATCATATTTGGCACGATCACAACCAAAACAATCAATTGACTATGATATGTTTGTTTATACACGAACATTATCTACTCAAATACTATCTTAATATTTAATATAAATTACAAACGTATCTTGATCATTAACTAGATAAAGCAGACCCAATGACCTAGGTTTGTTATGGGGTTTAATAGTGAAAATGAATTCAAAGTTTTATATATTTATGATTTATCTCATTAATGTTTCTTTGGAAATTATACACCATCTATTTGGCTTTATTCAAAAAGATCCACAGTTTGTATTATAATATATGGTTTGTGGTTGATAGCTAACCTATATATAAGATAGTTATTCACTACAAACCCTCCTTCAACACAAATTAGAAACCCTTAAAAGAGCCATTGGATGAAGCAAAATAAATTATCACGATTTTAGAAAAAGATCATTAATAATATAAAGTATAAATATACAAATTTTCTAATTTATTTTCATTATTAAAACCTCCGAAGAAATATGGATAACATGGATGGATTATTGGATCTACTTGATCTAATTGTTTAGATGAGTTTGTTTATATTGGGAACTTGTATTAGATAGTCCCTTCTATATATATGTGACGAGATTCCGAAAAACTGATAGAAAATTGTGTATGAACATCGGCAGAGATTTCTTACTCAAACATTCAAAAGTCAATCATTGAACCGAATCTTGATGTTAATGCTTGCAAGCCCTTCAACGACTCGAGAATCGTGATCGAATGTCAAGAGAACGCAATGGAGAAGAATGTGATATCAATGTATGATCTATAATCATGTCTACATATAACACAAAAATTCACTTATGTATATATATATATATATTGATCAATCCTTGAATCTTTTCTATACGCAGCACCATTCGGTCAGTATCTTGGAACGGATTATTTCCTACCATTTCTAACTTTACCCATTTGCAAAAGCTGTAAGTTCAATTTCTATTTCTATATGACTGCGGATACTCTATGTTGTGTTAAAAACAGTTGGAAACTATAATACATTGTGTCGGAAACTGTTTTATTTTTATTGAAACGTGTTGACACGTGTTGACAAGTATTCGAAACTATAGTACGTTGCGTTGAAAACTGATTCGTGTGACTGATTCTTGGATCACCGTTCAATTACAGGATTGTATCGTCGACGAACAAAATTGAAAGTAGCATACCTCCCGAAGCTTGGGGATCCTTTACTAATCTTACCACAATGTAAGTTCACATGATTTCAGACACGTACTTGTCTTGTCTGAACAAATATATTTGATCTTTGTATGTATTTCTCAACAGTGATCTTTCACACAACCTGCTTCAAGGTCCCATCCCAGACAATTTGGGAAGATTATCCAAGCTTACTGAGCTGTACGTGTACAAACTTATCGAATTTATGTTTTGGTCCATTATCGAAAATGATTATATTTACCTCATTAACTCGTCAAATATCGAAATCAACCTCGATTAGATGGGATGAGCACAAGGTTTGATTCAGAACGTTTTGTCTATAAAATAAAGACCGTCCAGAGTCCCACATTGAAAATACGTGAATCATGTCATTGATTAATAAACTAGTGTTCAGGTTGAATAAAGTGTTGACATTACAAATGAGTAATGTCTGATGGATATTACGAGTCAAATTAAAATAATTTCTTCGGTCTAATCCAATATTTTGTGCATTTCTCTCTGTTTGGTAGCTCTCTGTCCCATAACCTTCTCTCTGGATCCATACCAACATCATTTGCTGATTTGAGGTCACTCCAGAAATTGTAAGAGTGTTGTTCATTTCACGAAAATAATTTGTTAATTTGACATATTGATGAATGTAGTATCATAAATTAATATGTGATCTATAAATGTGTGTCACATAATAGTAACTAATAAATTTATGGATTTTACAGGGATCTCAGCATGAACAAGTTGTCAGGTCCGATTCCTAATTTTTTGTCGAAAATGACCAGTCTTATTGAACTGTATGTATAAATTTCTCACCAATTAATCATAACTCTTTCACTCAATAATTTTTACTTGCATGATCAGTGACTTAGCCAATTTTTCGGTTTCTTTTCAAGTGATTTGGGCAGCAATAACTTCACCGGTAAAATTCCATCAGAACTCGGGATGCTGAGGAATCTTAAGAACCTGTAAGTCGGTGTGTGTGCGTATATATATACACGGTAGCACTTAGGTAGAAATATTTTTTATGGTGCGGAATTTTACCAGTGCTACCGTGTATATATAAACACGGTAGCACTGGTAAAATTATTGTCCGTTGTGTTGAAAACTATTGTGAACATGTTTTCAACACAACATACAATAGTTTGAACCATGGAATGGTTTTATATACGATTTGTTCGCATATATACTTAAAAAGTTGTTTTCATCTTTGTTCAGGAGATTGCCATCCAACAATCTAAGTGGACCAATACCTCCTGAATATGGACAACTCAGAAACCTTAGACAATTGTAAGTTGGATGAGCATTTGGAGGGTTTAAGAATTCATGTTGTTATAATGTTAATGTTTGGAACCTATTGTTGTTTCTATGTGCAGCTCTGTAGCTGGGAACAATTTGAACGGTCACATACCCGTTTTCATCCAGAACTGGACGATGCTCTCTCGTTTGTAAGTGTTCCTTTTCGGTTACATGGATTTTAATAGCAAGGATAGACTTAGTCCGCAAGAATATTACTTGAAATGTATGTAGTTACAATCCTCAATCTCGTATCGAAAATATGTTGATCTGTACGTTATTTTAAATTACAAGTCTAATATGTTTTGTTATGGTCGACGACAGAGAATTGATGGGGAATAGCTTCGAAGGGGGATTGCCTCAAGCAATTTTCGGTCTTACGGCCCTCGAAGCTTTGTAAGTCGACACTAATTGGTTACAATATACATTTCGTTGTGAATCACATTTCGAAATGGATGGTGATATATGGTAACCATTTTATTTGTGTTGGTAGGTGGATTAGTGACCTCAACAACACCGGTATCCCATTTCCATCCCTTGCCAAGTTGAAATACCTCAAGTTTTTGTGAGTATATCTCGTCGAATTGTATATATATAGATATGAATTCGACAATCTAGATATCGATATTGCTAGTTGTATAGTGTGATTTTGGTCTTTATATAGTTTTATTAACATTTGATGTGTGTTACATACTTCAAACACTTGATAGATAAAGAATTGACAGTGAGTATAGTGATATATATAATGTTTTATACTTAAAACTAAAATGATCACTAACTTGTTTTTGACACTTCGGTGGGTTTATAGGATACTGAGAAGGTGCGGGATTGAAGGTTCGATCCGAGACGACATAAATGGCATGATGAACTTAATCCACCTGTAAGTTCTTTTTCTCTCCTTAAGGTATATGTTAATTTATTTTAGAGCTTCACTTCACGTGTTGGATTAGAGAATGAAGAATGGTTTGACTAAAATGATTTGTGTTGACTAAAACCCGAAAGTGGTTTGACAACATGAATTTCTCCAAAATCGTCGAATGAAAACACCGTGGGACTGCAGAAATTTTGGCGTTTTGGAGCTTTATCGCTGATAGTCAACGTTTACAGCTGCACATGCTCTAAGTAGCACACCTAAGTACTTGGGGGACGTAGCAAAAGATGTTGCATCTCGTGCCAGCGCACTGACTACGTCTCCCAAGTGAGAAAGAACGAGAAAGAAAAAAAAGCAGGACACGTTCATCGCCTTGAGTCCGTTCCATTCCCCTTGGCGGCATATCCCTTTTTCTGGGCTGGTGGGATCAGTATGTGACAGGTCTACCCCCTACGAGGATTACGGAGATATCCCTCTGACTTTGGGAGATCTGGAAGGTTGGTAATGCTTGGGTTTGGAAGGACACGACTCTTTCTTCCAGAGGACCCCAGATTGTGGCAGCCATCCAGATTAGCTTTACGCTCGACATTCGGCCTCCATGAGCTACATCCTGGATCCTCCTTCTGATAGGGCCCATGGTCATCAATTTGGATGGAGTTGTGTTCCGGGATTCATGACAATCTAGCTGAGGCATTATCTGTTGTTCAGACTCCGGGGTTGTTTTGACTGTGGGGAACGGGACGATGCAGTATTTTCGGGAGCCTAGCATGATTGAAGCCTATACGATTGTCGTTGCTTTGTATGTGGCCCGAGATCAGCAGTGTAGTCAGGTTATCATCCGCAACGACGTCCAAAATGTGCTTGGTCTCCTCTCGGCCCTCACCTACCTATGTCCCCGGTTTGGGGACATCCTGCATGACGACAAGATCCTTATCTCTCTTATTGAGAAAGTCAAACTCGAGTTCGTGAAATATCAATGAATAAGATCTCTCATTGGTTAGACAGGAAAGCTCGCTCAATATCGTTCTCGGGAGATCTTGCATTTGGAAAATTAAAAATATTCTCTTATGCTAAAAAACAATTGTTGTTCACAATGTTTTCAAAAGTTATAAAATCCAAAGGATTTCAAATAGATATCACTGTCATGTGCAAATCTCCAATCTCTTCCCATGGCTTCTACTGCCAATCCCTCTCTTCCCCAACCTCTCTGCTCCGACCACGACCCACACGTGCCCCAGAGTATGCGCCAGTTCCCTCTCTGGGTAATTTTGTTGGTTTCAATTCATTCATGTTCGAAACACAATTGCTTAATTAGTGTTAATGAAGGAATTACTTCAAAAAAATTCCAAGTCCTTCATTTTAGTATTTCTGTTTGGCTGTTGGGAAAATGATACCTTGTCAAGAAAATGTTCTAGATTACAATTTTGTTTCTCCCATATATAGATGATTGTGCATTTAGGGTTTACAGAGCCATCCAAGTTCTGCATTGGACCATAGATTGAGACCCAAAAATGATTAAAAAAAATCTTAACTTTATTAAGGTCTTACCAGTGTTTGAGCTCAATCTAATTATTTGTCCTCATTTACTATAGTTTACACCAAACTGAACTTCAATTATTTCTTAGATTTTTGTGTTCTCCTGGCAATGTTAGTTCTTAAACTTCACCTTGACATATAGGTATTTTCATTAATAGAACATTTTTATTGCTCGCTGATGACTACTATTGACTTCAAATTTTGTCCAACAGCGATCTGAGCTATAACAACTTAACTGGAGGAATCCCGGATTCCTTAAGTGAAATACCTCCTCTGTCTGATTTGTAAGTGATATATTCTATTTCATGTATTATCTTCAGTCCAGTAACGAGACAGCAAACATTATATGTGCACTGACAAAACATTCGATATGTTTTAGGTCTCTTGCGGGAAATAAGCTCAACGGCACATTCCCTTATTGGGCTATAGAGGATGGTCGTGAACTTCTGGTGTATGTTTTTCATATCCCTATATTGTTGTGAACACATTTAAATTATACTGCCTCGGTCTCAAAATGAGCGTGCTACTGTTCTAAATTGAATGTCCCGAAATGAGGGCCTCTTTCTTAGAAAATGAATTAGGCATCCGTCAGCAATGATGACACATACAAGCATCGTGTTCTTGTGAATCAGAATCGTTCGTACCTATACAGTTCATACACTAGATAAATCATCCTATCTTTATTTTGTCTGTGGCGTTGTTTATTCTGTCATGTTTGAAATCATTTTCTTCTTGCAGGGATCTATCAGACAATAACTTGACACTAAACCAAACCTTGGAGACAGAGAGTCTTTCGAAGAAGTAAGGAATTAAATTACATTGTCCTATTTGTGAATTTTTGCCGCTTCTTTAATATTTGCTGATAAAAAGAAGTCATTATATTAATCATGTCATTTTTAGTTTCCCTTTTGAGATTGATCTTTTGCCTTTATAGGCCCTGATAGCATCGTTCTCACTTCGGGAATTCTCTTCTCTTTTTTAATCTATCATCATTAGCTTACCAAAAACAAATCTTTTGCATTTGGAATTTTTAAATTTTTTTGTCTGAAATATATCTCAGGAACTTATTTGGATGCTGCTCAAACTACACTAATGTTTCTGATGGTTCGTCTCTCATGAACATGTAAGTGACAAAATAAGCATGTTTATATGAAATAAATCTTGAATTACGTTGTGTCTTACATTTTATTTTATTTTTCTTCCTAGGACTTCTAATCCATACGAACTAATGGACGCACATTGTCCTCGTGGAAAACCGAAGCGTAAGCTCATTCCTTGGAAATTTAATCTACAAGAGTTCTCTCTTTAGTTGAATCACTATGTTTACGCATAGAGCTTGATTTTGGTGGTGCAAATATTGTCACTTGTTATTTTGCTGATATATATAGTCTCTTTTTTGCAGATAATTCCTTACATATAAATTGTGGCAACGGTGAAAAGTTCCAGCAGTATGAAGCTGATAATGCTTCATCAAGAGTTCATATATCATCAGAAGGAAAGTGGGCCTATAGTTGTTCGGGTCACTTTATGTCTAGCACTCTTGGCAGTTATGCTGGTCGCTTCTTTTCTACCAACGGTATTGGTTACACCCAGAAGACGAAGTGTGCAGCTTCACCTTTGTTTGAAACTGCTCGTCTCTGTCCCGTCTCTCTCACGTATTATGGGTTTTGCTTGCATAGAGGGGAGTACATCGTGCAACTTCATTTTGCTGAAGTTGTTTATAATGAGGATGAAAACTATGGTTCCTTAAAAGACCGTGTGTTTGATGTTTATATTCAGGTACATAGCTATTTAATTTCAATATCAGTGAAGAGGACACTAGAGTTATGCATAGTTGTATCAATAAAGACTGATGCCATACTAATGAAAGAACTACTATTATGCATTGCAGGACGACAAAAAAGTTTCAGATTTGAACATAAAGGAGAGAGCTGGGGCTCCAAACAGGCCATGGAATGAAACTCATCGAGTCACAGTCAAAGACGATTCCTTGCTGAAGATCCAGTTGTTGTGGGCTGGAAAAGGTGCTATAACTGACGACCCTCTGCTGAATGGACCTCTAATATCAGGCATAACAGTAACTCCGGGTAAATATGTAGAGCCTTATTCTTGCTTCTCTCTAGCCTTGATATTTCTTAATTGACAGTGACATTATTGTATTTAAATTCAGCTCCCAAACCCAAGAAGCTAACGCCATGGCAGATAGCTCTGGTTGTCATAGCTTCCATCATTTTTGCTTTGCTGCTTATATTGGCTTTCATTTGGAAAATGGGTTGGCTGGAAAGCAAAAAATGGCAAGGTCAGCTGAAAGAAACACTTATTGGCTATAAAATGATCCTCTTACATTAAAATATGGTTTCGTTAACATATTTCTTATACATCAGAAACTCCAATACAACTCCGGAATAACGCTGTTATCACTATCAAGCAGATAATAGATGCTACAGAGAAGTTCACCAAACATAAGATTGGTGAAGGTGGTTTCGGGGTAGTTTACAAGGTTAAAATAATCAATCATCTATTGTGTTTTGTGATAATGTATATGGTCTCTATCTATATATTTATTTATTACTTTTGCTGTTTGCAGGTGGCAGCGCAAGACCAAATTGTGGCGGTGAAGAAGCTGATAACTGATCATCCGAAAACCGGTGGATCAAAAACTAGTAAATCGAAATCCCGTGAATCACAAACTGGTATATCGAACACAGTAAAGACCGAACTCAAAGAAGAAATGTATGCCTTAAAATCTTTGGAGCATGAAAACCTCATCAAGTTTTTTGATGGTTTTTCGAGGGAGGACCTACATCTGCTAGTGTATGAATTTATGGAGAATGGCGGCCTTGATAGTGCTTTATCTGGTAATTTAAGCTTTGTTTTCTTTGCTGTTTAGTTTCTATGTTTAGTTTCTTATGGCTGTAAATGGTTTTTAGTTTTTATTGGTATACATGGTTTCTAGTGGATAGTATAGCTATGTTACATATGATGTATTATTTTCTGCAGACGGGGATTCAAAAATAAAACTGAATTGGGAGAAAAGGTATGATATTTGCTTGGGAATTGCAAAAGGTTTGAGGCATATGCACGAAGAGAAAGCTAAACCGATCATCCACAGAGATCTTAAAACCTCAAATGTTTTGCTTGATGGAAATCTCAAGGCTAAGATATCTGATTTCGGGCTGGCTAAACTATATGATGAAACTAATTGCTTCGACGAAGTTGGAGGAACAAAGTAAGTTAACACAACACGATTTGTAGAAGTTAGGATTGATTGACAAATAGGCATAAAACAATACTACTTATGCAAATATGCTTGCCTTGATTAATGTTACATGACAAATCTTGATGGTGTAGTGGGTACATGGCCCCGGAGTATGCAATGCGAGGAATATACTCCAATAAAACTGATGTTTACAGTTACGGAGTTATGATACTTGAAATTATGAGCGGGGAGTCTAATGCAATAGATTCATCGTCGGGCCAGAGAAAGTTTCTTCTTGATAGGGTAAGAAAATTACACGAGTATTCAATGGTTAATCTCGTAAAAGTGCACTTAACTTGTTTCCTTTCTCATTTAACAGTACTGACTTTTAAATTTTCTCATTCAAGTACATTAAACTTTCAATTTTCCTCACCTTGGTCTGTCTATTTTGGTGATAGTGACATAATTTTGAAAGTGAATGAAGGGTATTTTTGTCATTTATCGTCGTAACATAACAAAGTGAGAAAAATTGAAAGTTTACCTATTGTTATATGAAAAAGATGACAACGTGCTTTTGTGCGATAATCCCTTAACTTTATGTTAGGTACATGCATTCTAAATTACACTTTTTTATGTTTATTGTCTATTCATTTGGTGCATTGTCATTTATTTTGCATCTTTCTTGTCCTTTATTATGTATCTTTGTTTCATCATTTTGTGTTTATTGATCGGTCATCACCATCTAATCGTGCACGTTGCACGCTTTCAGGCTTTTGAATTGCATAGAGGGGGCAAGCTACTAGTCGATAAAAAGTTGAAATCTAACTACAACCACAAACAGGCCACAACAATCATGTACCTAGCAATGGCGTGTTTGAACATATCACCGGCTTCTAGGCCTAAAATGTCTGAAGTTGTGGACGTGCTCGAGGGAAAGAAAGCCTACACCACACTGATTTCTCCTGCTGCTTCAGATGCTAACATGTGCCCTGATTGTAAAGGAACTGGTATTCGCCGTGACGTTTCAACGACGAGGAAAGAGGACGAGAAGAACGATGAAGGAGACGATATTGCTGAAGAAAAAACTCATTAGCGGACCTAGCAGCTTTCTTGTAATCTTACTAGTAGTGTTTGTTGAGTGATGCTTGTTGACATAATCGTGTGCTAAGCTGTTGTTTTTGTCACTGCTATTGTTGTTGTGCTGAGTATATATTAAGCTATTGTCTCCTCTGGTTTTACTCTGCTTCTTCGGAATGAGATTAAGGTTTACAAATATCAAATGATTTTAAAATTTTATAATTAAACCACCCATGAGTTTATTTGATCGAAGGGTTAGGCAAATACAAGAA
>JAYMSV010001814.1:0-12097 GCA_036897745.1 Erodium moschatum | reverse complement strand
ACCTCAACCGACATCCCATGATTACTCATGCTCTAAACTATCTAAATATCCGCCAGTGCCAGTTCAGGAAAATTTCGTTATTTCCTGAAAGCGAAGAAAGATTGTTGTTACGATTTTCAAAATTAGGTAACGAGCAGTTAGAAAATGAAAACGTGTCATAGTTTATCGTCACGGAATGAGGAACGAAGAATGCTCTGTGGTTGGGCTTCAGCCCAGTAGAAGAACGTGGTACTGTGGCCCAAAACCATCTTAAATGTCTAAAATTGAATATGAAAGCATCCTATGCAGATCGCTCCCAGGGTGGGGCTCCAATCACAACGCTCCAGGTGGCAGATCCAATACCAATATTTTCAAAAAAACATAAACAAACCTTCTTCTCTCCGCCTAAAACAAAAGCGAATAAATAATTAAAGCTCCTCATCTCTGTGTCCCCCTCTCATTCAAATTCTCTGCTCCAACACCTAACGGCTACATTTCTCTCTCTTCTCCTCTTCATTCTCGCTTCTTGTCTCAAAACCCTACTGCGTAATCCTCACACTTCCTCACCCCCTCTCTCTAGACAGAGCCGTTTGGGTTCCTCTCTCTAGAGACTCGCTACGATGAAGCACTACATGCAGCCAAGAAGCACGGTTTTGAGAGAGGCTCATGCCGCAGATCAACCGTCCAATTCGCCTAACCCTAATTCCTCCTCCTCCAAGGCCAGATCTTCCTCGCGGAAGCAGAAATTTTCCAAAGAGAATGCTCCGCCACCGGATCCGAACGCGTTGCCGGTTTTGCCCTCGCCGTCTCCCTCCAAGATGAAGCCGCCGCGTCCTCCGCCTTCAAATGCACTCAAGCGGAAGCTCAGCATGGAGACTGTGCCGGAAAACGCCGTATCCGGAGGCTCTGATTCTGGTGTCAAGGTATTGTTTTTTTTTTTATCCAATCTTTCTATTTTTAGGTTTCGATGAACTGTTTGGTTGCTTAGGAAGTGATGGAATAGCTAATTAAGAGGAGATTTAAAAGCTATGAATGTTCAATTTGTATAGTGAAACACTGAATTGTTCCTAATTAGTTAGTATTATTTTTGTGCATTTGAATTTTGGCTCAATCATATCACTTAATTGAGAAATTGAGCCATCATATCATTTGGATTGCATTCTAGTTTGTTTTTGCTTTGGTGAAAAGAAATAAAAAAAGGCTGGTTGAAGTAACATAGCTATTTTGCATTTTAAATTGTGCTGCTGGTTAGTGAAAGAGTCTTCTGGTGCTGAATTGTTCCCGGGGTAGGTTTTTTGGATAGGAATCAATTCTTCGTTCTATTTATTAAGTACATATTGTAGCAGAATCACTGGAAACTTCCTTACACGAGCTATAGCAAGATTAAATCAGTCTTTTTAGGTCTTTAAATGACACCATAGAAGCTCATACAGATGTATATCACCAATTTATGTGTGAAGTGTTTGCTTTCAGATACTGAACGCATTAGTTCTGTCAGTAGTGAAAGAGGATTTTCAGAAGTTTTATTTTTTTTTTCATTCATTCCTGAGCTTTTGCTACTCTTTATCAGGTGATAGTAAGAATGCGACCACCTAGCAAGGACGAGGAAGATGGGGATGTGATAGTTCAGAAAACATCTGCTGATTCCTTATCTATCAATGGACAGACATTCACATTTGACTCTGTTGCAGACATAGATTCAACACAGGCAGGATAAATTTCAGTGTAATTTTTTTAGTTATCAGATGGATGATTAAATATTCATAGTTTTGTGTTAATTTCGTTGTTTCAGCTAGATGTATTCCAACTCGTAGGAGCCCCTCTAGTTGAAAACTGTCTTGCTGGGTTTAATAGTTCAGTGTTTGCATATGGACAGGTATATTTGGATTTTCGTTCTCTTGATTTGCAATTTACATATTGTTTAAATGATTCTATAAATTTTATTTATGCATCTAAAATTTCATATGATTAGACTGGGAGTGGAAAAACTTACACCATTTGGGGTCCAGCCAACGCCTTGTTGGATGAAAACTTATCGAGTGATCAACAAGGCTTAACTCCACGAGTTTTTCAGCGGCTCTTTGCCCGTATAAATGAGGTGAGTTTCAATTTTTTTCTTCTTAATAAATCCCATGCAATGTTATGCTAGTTGATGTATTAATATATTTTGTGCTTTTCCATTCCATTGTAGGAGCAAATCAAACATTCAGCCAAACAACTCAAGTACCAGTGTCGGTGTTCTTTTCTGGAGGTTGGGCGACTGAGTACTGCTTCTCGTTGATCTGTTTTGCTTATCAATTTTACAATGCTGATTTACTCAATACTGGTTTCTGCAGATATACAATGAACAGATCACAGACTTGTTGGATCCAGCACAAAGAAACCTTCAGGTAAAGGAAGAAATGCACACACACAGATACATAATGTTTTGAATTATAATCAACTCTATAATGTGAGTGACTTGTTGTTCTGAGGTCTTCATTGGTTTGTCACCCAGATAAGAGAAGATGTCAAATCTGGTACTGTTTATGTTGAAGATCTAAAAGAGGAGTGTGTTTCCACGATGAGGGATGTGACTCAACTCTTGATAAAGGTTTGTTAGTTTTTTTTTTGCCTGCATGCAAGTGTAGTTATTAGACTATGACTGACATCTGCCAAACTTTAGTTGTGTAGAAACCATTGCCTTTAAAATTATTGCATGTGTTTAATATTGTGAATGCAGTGTTTTCCTCGCCCTTTTTCTTAAACTAATTTATAGAGATTCCAAACTTGAGTTTCTGCTGGACACATAATTTTCACCAATCGCATATCTTTCAAGTTGCCGGTCATATAATGACCATGTCACGTAACTCATACTTCGCACACATTTGTGGTTGCATGCATAGATTGTCACAGAAATTGTATACATTTTTTTCTCACACTATTATAAACGATGTAGTTAATAATATCTATGCATAATCGACATATTTCTAGTTTCAAATCTTTTGTCCAATTGATATCTTGCGAGTTTTGTCAGGGCATCTTCTCAAGAATTGTATCTAAATGACCAAATGTGTGATGCAGGGATTATCAAACCGGAGGACAGGTGCAACTAGCATCAATGCAGAAAGTTCTCGTTCACATAGTGTTTTTACTTGTGTTGTTGAATCTCGATGCAAGGTAATATGATAAAGCAAGTGGTTGATATAGATATTAAATTATAGTAGGCATAAAATCTTCTAATATTCTCCGTGAAGGTTAAGATTCAAAGCGGCAATGAAATCTGTTTGTGGTTCTTAAATATAGACATTTCAATATATATGTATATAGATCTTGGTCAACATGGAATTGTGTGAACATGCCTTCTCTCAGTCATTCTTTCCCGGCGAACCTACAAATTAGAATTAGAACTGGATCCAGTAGGTCCTAAATATTTATCTTTGTAGACAAAGTGATGTCAACTAGTAAATCTAACTTGAATTCTGTCTACTTGATGAACATAAGAATACAAATGACAACTACTTGGCTTAGTGAACGTAGTTGTAACTGGATCCAGTAAACAGTAAACATTTATTTCAATTGAAGACAGATATGGATAATGTCTACATTGTTATTTTGGTTGACTCGCACCTGTATGTGTATGTGTATGTGTGTGTGTAATGGATGGATTTGAAAAAATAAGCCTTTTTCTTTTACAGAGTACATCAGATGGTTTAGGCACTCTCAAAACTAGTAGAATAAACCTTGTTGATTTAGCTGGGTCAGAGAGACAGAAGTTAACCGGGGCAGCAGGGGAACGACTGAAGGAAGCAGGGAATATTAACAGATCACTCTCGCAGCTCGGGTATAACTACACAGATTTTTGCTATATTTTATATTAGTATTGAGAAGTGCTTGCAGTTTATAAAACTAGCAAATGAACCTTCCATTGGTCAAGACTTTTACTGAAACTGATAAAATAATCCTCTTAATATATTTTGTTTCTCATTAGAAAGAAGAAAGATCAAGTATTAGCTAAACTTTAGGGTTAATTGTCCAAAACTACACTAAAATTTTGTCCACAAACGGATGCATGCATAACGTTTTGTCCATGCTTTGTGAGTGCACTGAAGTTTTGTCCACACTTTTGTGGGTGCGTTGAAGTTTTTTCCACGCTTCTATTCAATCCGGGAAGCACTGTCCAGACCATCATTCCGAACATCCCTATTACGTTAAAAAATCGTGGGCAAAACTTCAGTGCACCCACAAAGTGTGGACAAAACGTTATGCATGCAGCGGTTTGTGGACAAAACTTTAGTGTAGTTTTGGACAATTAACCCTAAACTTTATGCATTCAATTTTATATTTATACATGTTAATCAGCATTTGTGCCAAAAGGCAGATATTACAAGCACGTGCTAAGTCCTGTTTATTTTTGGAGCTGCAGTAACTTGATAAACATACTCGCCGAAGTTTCTCAAACGGGAAAGCAAAGACATATCCCCTACAGAGACTCCAGGTTGACATTCTTACTGCAGGAATCTCTTGGTGGAAATGCAAAATTAGCAATGGTCTGTGCCATTTCTCCAGTTCAAAGGTAATTTACATGCTCTTGTTTTCTGAATGAGTTTTTTTCTTCATTATTTACTTTATTTTATTAAATTAAATGGAGGTTCTCATCAGTCAACAATTTTTGCAGCTGTAGAAGTGAAACTTTCAGTACACTGAGATTTGCACAACGTGCAAAGGCCATGAAGAACAAAGCTGTTGTTAATGAAGAAATGCATGAGGATGTGAATTCCCTGCGTGAAGTCATTAGGCAGCTTAAGGTTTGTTTTTTGACACATTATAAGTGAATGAGTTTAGGAATGGCAATGGGGCGGGTTCCCGTGCCCACCCGAACGGGTCGGGACTTCCCCGAACCCGCCCCGTGAACATGTTGTTTGCTCTCTTCTCGAAATCCAAAGTTGTTGGGTTATTGTTGGATCAAGATAGTGGTACATATAATCTTGTTGTTAGCTATAATATATATAGCTATAGCTTACAGCAACTCCGGCTCCATGTTCTCTATAGTGTTGTTGTTGTTGTTATTATTTTCTCGACCAGATGTTCATGGTATTGGGCTTTTAATTATCTGGATAACTATAATTGGGCCTTGAACTATCAGCTTAAGCTTTTAGTTGAGTTGGTTCTCTAATATGGTATCAGAGCTTGGTACCTCACGGACACGCACTCTTTGAATTGATCATAATTATTATATTCTCCTTAAACAGTTATGTTATTTTATATGCTTTGTGTGCACGCAAGACCTGCAACATGTTTGAGTTTCATGTGAGTAAATAGCTAGATTCGATGCTTTTCCAGTTTAATCACTAGTTTATACATTTAGTGGTCTATGATCTATGAACTTTCAATTGTTAGAGTTGTGGTTGGTTTAATTGGCATCACATGAAGAGTCAACCATGTTGCCTCTCAAGCTACCTATTTTTTTATTTGGTTGGTCAAATTCCCCGTTGGCCGCCCAGAATCTGAAAAAACCTGCCCCGATCGGGTCGGTGTCGGTCCTTTTTTACCATTCCTAAATGAGTTATGATTTGACAATTTCAGATCTTAAAACATATGCTATATATGTTTGACAGGATGAACTACTTCAGATGAAGGCAAATGGAAATAAACCAAATGATGCCTTCGGAGGTTTTGCACGTAGAAGTTTAAATTTACTGAAACTTAGTTTCAGTCGCCCAATGACATTGCCTCATGTTGATGATGATGGTGACGAGGAGATGGAAATTGATGAAGAAGCTGTTGAGAAAGTAAGTGCCCTAGTGGGTAATTGTTCAGCAGGCTGTGAAGGAAACAATGTCATGGATATAAACCAAACTGAAGCAGGCAGATTAGATACAAAATGTATGATTTCTATAGAGCCTCAGTTTAAGACAGCTGAAGGTGAATGCATTCCACAAGTTTCTGAGGCTACAGATGTCAACATGGAAGAAGGGGTATCTGAGTATGTTGAGAAAAACGAAGTTATGATTCTTGATTGTGCAGAAGCAGTAGGAAGTGTCCAAGAATGTACTGTTGATAGCCAAGTAGCCTCTGAGCATGTTAGCCAAGTCTCAAAGGATGTTTCATTAGCAATTGTACCTTTTTATTCTTCCAATGGCTCAGTGAACTGTGTATCTCCACCTCCCAAGTCTCCTACTCCTAGTGTTTCACCCAGAATCAGTACCAGCAGGAAAAGTTTGAGGACTTCATCAATATCAAGTGCTTCACAGAAGGATGTTAAGGATGATGTAGAATTAGGTACTGAGGCAGTGCACAAATCTTCAAGGAAATCCTCAACTGATAGATTGCCAACTGCTCGTTCTACTCAAAGAAATAGAACAGCGGAGCATTTGGCGGCTAGCCTAAATCGTGGTCTTGAAATAATAGATAGTCACCGCCATAATTCACCATTGGGACGGTCATTTTATAGGTTTTCATGCAAACCTTCAGAATCAAAATTGTTCTTGCCAATTCAGAAAGTTGACGTGGGTGTTCAAGCTACTCTTGAAGATACTGAGGCCGTGGAAGAAGATGCCATGGAGATTCTTTGCAGTAATTGCAAGAGTACAATTCAGCAAGAGATGAATGAGACCAATGACAGCTCAAACTTGCAGCTAGTACCTGTTGAAGGATCAGAATCTACTGAGAAATCAAAGAAGCTAGTTCCTAAAGTAATTACAGAGAAATGTCAATATTTAGTATTTCATATCTTCTGAATGTGCAATTTCACATATTTCCCGTAGTTGATATCTTTTCTTGTTGTGCCACACAGGCAGTAGAGAAAGTATTGGCAGGATCTTTCAGGAGAGAAATGGCATTGGAAGAGTTTTGTGCCAGACAAAACTCTGAGATAATCCAACTAAAGCGTTTGGTATAATTCTTCTAGAGTTTTGTGCCTACCAACCTTTAACCATGACCTCTTTGTGTAGTTTTAAAATGATTTTCTTGGCCCTCGTTTGCAGGTCCAACAGTACAAGCATGAGAGGGAATGCAATGCAATAATAGCACAGACAAGGGAGGGTAAAATTCTACGGCTTGAGAGCCTCATGGATGGTGTTTTACCTACCGATGAGTTCATGGAAGAAGAGCTAGTGGCACTCACAAATGAGCATAAGGTATGGGTTTTGTCTTCTAGAGTAGCCAGAGATGCAATGTATATTATTATAAAGATCCTTTCTCTTGATCTACCTACAAACTAGCTTATACAATCCTACCTCGTAATTTGCAGCTCTTAAAGGAGAAGTATGAAAATCATCCTGAAGTTTCAAGGACAAAAATTGAGCTGAAAAAACTCCAAGATGAGTTGGAAGGTTATCGGAATTTTTTTGATATGGGTGAAAGGGAAGTTCTGTTGGAGGAAATTCAAGATTTACGAAGCCAACTACAATCTTATGTAGATTCTACATCCATGTCAGCTCGGAAAAGAAATCCTATTCTGCAGTTAACCTATTCATGTGATCCTAGCTTGGCTCCACCTTTGAGTAGAATACCAGAGTCTGGTGTGGAGAATGCAGAGGAGAAATTTGAACAGGAGAGAATTCTTTGGACGGAAACAGAGAGTAAGTGGATTTCTCTTACTGAGGAATTGAGAAGTGAGCTTGATACCACCCGGTCTGTCGCTGAAAAGCAGAAGCAGGAGCTGAATATTGAGAAGAAATGTGCAGAAGAATTGAAGGAAGCACTGCAGTTAGCAATGGAAGGGCATGCTCGCATGCTTGAACAATATGCTGATCTTGAGGAGAAACATATGCAACTGCTGGCAAGGCATAGGAAGATCCGGGAAGGTATAGATGATGTCAAGAAGGCTGCTGCTAAATCAGGAGTTAGGGGTGCTGAATCAAAGTTCATCAATGCCCTTGCTGCAGAAATTTCAGCATTAAGGGCAGAAAAAGAAAAAGAGAGACGGTATCTCAGGGATGAAAACAAAGGTCTTCAGTCCCAACTAAGGGATACTGCAGAAGCTGTACAGGCTGCGGGTGAATTGCTTGTACGGCTTAAAGAATCAGAAGATGCTGTTGCATCTGCCCAGGTAAAAACACAATTAGCTCCCATATTATTTAGTATATTTCCTTTCCAATTTGCTGCATCGAGATATTGTTCTGTCCTATGAAGCGGTGAAGAATCACGGCGAAGAACTATGTGAGATTTGCATGTAGGATACTGCAAATGACCAACACAACTAAAAGAAAGATTAAATTGATAGTGAAATACCTAAAATTATAGTTTTGTCTTCCAACATGATCTTTCAAGTTTGAACATTGTAGTGTTGCCGCAATAGACTTTAACTGCTACTGCTACTGCTACATTGATACATGGGATCTAAATGACTTGTCTTGCTCGTTTATTTTGAACTTCTGTTGTTATTGGATTGTTATGACCAATGACTTTAGGACATGGAAAATGTAGTTGATTGCAACTGTAGCTGTTTTTAGTTTGGAGTGGAGACAACTTGGATTTTTACTATACGTTTTTTTTTTGTTAAATATTAGAATGTATATGAATGCTAAAAAAAATCTCCATCCCTTTGTACATCACTGTCTGAATCTTTGATTCTTACAATAATCAAATGACATTTAGTTTAAAACTAGCTTACTATACAACCCATTGCCATATGCTATTTTGACCTGCATATGTGTCTTATTATTCATAAACTATATCACTTAATTGTCTCTCTCAACATTATGCAGAAACGTGCAATGGAGGCGGAGGAAGAAACAGAGAGGGCGTATAAAGAGATTGAGAAGTTGAGGATGAAACATGAAAGGGACATCAGCACTCTGAATCAATTGCTTGCAGAGTCTCGTTTACCTGCAGAAGCATTAAGACCTACTTGCCACGACTCTGACCTTCCCAAGTATGACACGGCAGAGTTGGAATCATTGTGTAACTCTGAAGACGGCGAGTTATTAAAACTTGCCCAGCCCTCATCATGGTTCTCAGGTTATGACAGATGCAATATATAGGATCAAACCTAGGGCCAAACATGTATGTACTAATAATAATACCCCGTTATATAGCTCCAAAGTTGTACTATTTTATTTTTCGTGCTCGTGAAACCCGGTAGTTCTCACCAATTGTGAGGAGGGCCAATGCTTTGGTTCTCTTATGTGCTTTTGTATTCAAAATTCAGATTCTTAAGGTTCATAATAGTAATGAATGAATGAATGATTGCTTGTAAGTCATTTTTTTAATCTCCATATTCCTTGTGATTTTGTATTCAACACCAATAGGCATACAGCAACATCATGTGAGTAGTGCATTGAAATGATGTTCTTCACAGATACGAGGGACCCGGAGCTGCAGAGACAATGGAGAAAGAAAAAGCTTGAATAATGGTATATGTATACATAAGATTTGTTTGGTTGGTGTAGAGAGGATAGGGGAGGCAATGTTCAAGTGGATGATGGCCCACCCTTTGCTCTATGATGTTCATGGAAAGCAAAGAGACAGTCCACAAGTAGAGCTTTTGTTTTGCTTCGTGAGATTGTGAAATTACTACATGAACGGTTTATCATGTCGTGGGAGAGACCATGAAACAAGTAGCTTGTGGGCTTGTCTTCTCGGATATCTATCTATGGATCCTCCACTCCCACTTGTGGACCACACACGACACAGACTTGTTTCTACTGCTAATTAGGATAGAGCCTTGCATTGCATATCAACCCCCCATCCATCCGTTTCAGCTTCAATTAAATATCTTTTTATTGGTATCTGGTTTTAGTTGATGGTCCCAAAGAGTCTATAAAAGATGGCAATGGGTCTGAAAGCAATGCTGCAATGAACTGACCTTCTAACTAGGCTAACCATAGACGGCGTCAGTTATTAACGGAATTCCTTGTCGAAATATCTGTTTGGATGTGACTTTCACCCGTATCGGATTGGATTGACGTGTCGCAAGAAAAACATAATCAATGGAAGAAGATGCTTTTTTATTTATTATTATTTTGAAGATTAAAACAGTTACCTACCTTGTCTTTGAGTATTCTCACTACATTATGTTGATGGAAGATGGCATGAGAGGGTGATTAGAAGGGGATCTTTAGATTCCAATTCCATGAGAGGAAGAGGAAGCAAACATGTATGTAGTGTAGTGTGGGAGTGACAAGTGTGAGGGTTGGGTGGGAGGTAAAGCATAGTGGGTGAAACAAGATAGCAGCTTGGCAGAGTGTGTTGGGCATCTTGTACCATAAAAACCAAATTAGGTCATTCATGGAAAGTTAAGGCAAAACAGTTCTTGAGGTGAAAGAAAGAGACATAAAGGAAGATGCTCTTGCACCATTATAGAAAGCGTGACAGCCTGGTTTACCATCACCCCTGGACCCATTTTATCAACACATTTCAACTCTACATTTTTTAAATGATTTTTTCTTTTAATTATCTATATATGTGTAATTTGGACTCAAATCTCACTTACATTTTTGGAATGAATGAGATGTTAAATTATGATGTCAACCGTTCGCCATTTTAGAATTGAAAAGTGTCATTGATTAATTAAGACAATGCATAATTCAAACGTCCAATGAACCAGCCCATAAACGAACAACATTGAAACACGTGACTTGTAGCCAAAACGTTGACGTAAGAAACTAAAATCTCACTCAAACATCTATATCCGACAATTCAAATCACAGTGAATCATCCAAAATAATGTATATGGTAGTCTAATATATGCAAAGGGTATATATCAACATCTGAACTCCACTAGTCATGTTCTCCCACTTATCCATATGGATTGTTCTCTTTCTATCTCATAATTCTCTAAAGTAGATGTTATTTCTAAAGTGTAAAGTTCTCTGATTCCTCAGCCAAGTCACAACTGCCAACCTGCTCTACAGATCTCTTCCTCTTAAGTTTTATTTTCAAAAAAGCAAACTTTATTGAAAAAAAATAGAACAAGACTTGGGACTCCAGCTAACAGTCTGGAAAAATGAAGGAAACGCTCCTAATAATCAAAGTCCAATTGTCCCCACTAAGCAGCTGGTTACAAGTTATATGAAAATATATAAATATAATTTCCCCTCAAGAACATAATTTCATTGCAAATGTGGGTCCATAATAACAAAAACTCCAGCCAAATTTGAAAGCAATTGATAGCTATATCACATTCACCATCTTTCTAACTGTTTCTGTTTGGTTGCTAAGAAAGATTGTAAGATAAAGAGAAAAGATTTGGGAATCCTGCAACTAATTGGGATTGAAATGGACTTCCCATACCTTAAGATTGTATAATCCCATGAATAGTTTTCAAATTTTCTTTTAAATTATATGAAAATTTGTTTGTCTAGTAATAACTGGTTAATAAAATTAAATAATACAAAAAATTGAGATCAATGAAATAGTATTTATGAATTGGTAAAGATGATCCACAAATGTTTGCAAGTAGGAACAGAGAATTCTCTAGCCTTTCCCAAGAAGAAAAAAAAAAGAGAGTTTCAAGTATTAAATTACATCTTCCATGTGGGTTGTGATACAAATATTGCGCCACAGGCTGCTGCTGCAAATTAGTTCTAAGATTTTACAATGTGGATGGAGTTCTTTGCAAGAATACTCCAAAGAATAAGTTGCATGAATAGTTCCAAAAATGAAGAAAGAAAAAGCGTTCCCTTTTCTTTTTCTCCAAGCTAAGGAAGGATCGATTCATATCGGAATTCATCTCTATGTACAAAAGGCTCCTCTCTACTGAATCAGTATGGTTTGTGATCATTGCTCAACCTTCATCTGACCCGCTGCCATTGAGCCTGCAATCAATGGTAATTGTGGTTCAAAGTTAAAACCAGACCCCTAAAATGCTATATTGATCAAATCATTGAGATTTTGAGACCAGACAGATGAAACTTTTGCTTACCATGAATGTTCTGTGGCTGGTTTGGGCCAAAACCCATCTGAACTAAGCTTTGGAGATCATCCTCCCAAAACCCTGAGACCTGAAAACACAATTTTTTACTCAAAGTTGAGACTTTACCATAGACAATTAGGCATTAGGAACATAGTGGAATAGATTGTTAGCCTTAGCTACCTGAGGAGGAACAGTCCCTTCTCCAAATCCATCCATGGAAGGCAACGTTACGCCTGCCCCGTCAGACATGCAAGATACCTGCTGTGGGTGGTACCCATA
>JAYMSV010001813.1:0-12098 GCA_036897745.1 Erodium moschatum | reverse complement strand
TCTAAATGAAATATGAAGATTTAGGGTACTGAGGTGGAATTATCCCTTATTAAAATTGACACTCAAAATATCCGTTTTGCTTGAAAATGGTATTTGAAATGTTTTTCGTTCAATTTTAGTATTCAAAACGTCACAGTTGTTTAGTTTTTGTGTCCAAAGTGTACAACTTTGTCCAATTAGGGACACTTCCTTCACGTTGTCGCTGACCAATAAACTACAATAATACAAAACAGATATATTAGATAACAAAATTGGGAAGAACAAGTGAACCCAATATTTTATATATCATTTACGAAGTCTGTGTCATTTTAAGACCTGTTTGACCCGTTCCCAATTGTAGAGGAAAATGGGTTCTCTCACTTTTCGTGCATACATTGATTTTATTTTCATTATCCATTTCCTACGCATCGAACCAATATGAATTCGAGTTCATATTCTTCCCTTTTGGAGGTCAATTAGTCATATAATATCACTGTGATTTCCAATATGTTTCAAATGGTTTATGAGTAGAAAATTCATTATAAATAAATATCAGGTTGTATAATTTAATCATGAATTTAGCTTTTCAAATAAAATATAACACTTTCATGTGTAGGACTGAACGTCTATGTGTGGGTTACAGGATGGAACATACCTGCTTATAGATGATGGAACATACCTGCTTATCTAGGACTGAACTTACTTTCATGTGTGGGTTACAAGATGTAGGATGGAACATGCTTTCATGTGTAGGACTGAACTTCTGTGTGTGGGTTACAAGATGGAACATACCTGCATATATTTTGAGATCTTCCGGTAGGCCAGCCATGAAAAATTTATAAATCAAGCTAAATATAGGTTGGACTTCAAAACTAAGTCAATTTTTTTAGTTTATTGAGATCTTTTTTTTTATTAAAAATTGGGATTTTATATTTTGACATATGGTGTCTCATAGGAGTGACCAACATTGTTAAGAAACCTTGGCTTTGCACCCTAAAAGGGCAGTATATCTGAATCTCCAAGCATTTGATTTGAGATATTTTTCTGAACCCCTTTTTGATTTTATTCCTTTTATTGCCATCTTTAACATTGTTTTGATCTTATCATACATCTCCCTCCAATCTCCATCATATCTTCACTATAAATGCAGATTGTTTCTTCCCCAACATTTTCATTTCTCTCTTTTCTCTTTTGCATCTCTCAATTTATCAGATCCAAATGGACAGAAAGCAGCTTCAACATCAGGTTGCCTCCATGAGGAGATCCTTTTTTGATCAGGTTTGTATTCTTTCTACTCTCTTCGTTGCATCATTTTAAGTTTTATTTATGCAATTTAGAATTGAAATTGTCTATTCAACGGTGAAAAAAGCATTATAGTTTTACTTCAATGGCTTTGTAGCATGCAGTGATGATAAGCACTGCTGCAATAGGTAAATGGGCATGTTCTCGCCCCAAAAATAGTTAAACAGAGAAATAGGAAACAGAGTATTAATATTATGTGAAATTTTGAAAAATAAATGTCGATCGAATTAAGTAGTAAAGAAATTTTGAAAAATAAATGTCCCAAGGTTAGTATTATGTGAAATGGGAATGTTTTTTGAAGAAATGTATTGGGCATGGGTGTAGGGATACCTTGAAGCAGAGCAGTTCTTGCAGTTGGAGGATTTGCAAGATGAGACTAATCCTAATTTTGTGGAGGAAATTGTGACACTGTTTTACGATGATTCTGCTAAGCTGCTTAACAATGTCGAAGTCGCACTGTAAGAACCATAAAAATAAGTTATTGTATATAATTTGTTAAGTATATGTATATGAATCACTTGGTTAAAGTTTGTGTTCATATAATTTTATTTTGCAGAATGAATAGGCCTCTGGATTTCAATAAGCTGGATGATCTAATGCACCAGTTCAAAGGTAGCAGTTCAAGGTACAACATAAACAATCTTGATCATTGTAGTGCTGAAGTTTGAGAAAGTTATTTTTGTCTTTGAAGAATAGTTTTTTTGTGTGTGTGTGTGAACTTAGTAAGCAAAACTAAAAGTAAGTCATGAAAATATTTTAGATTTGATATTTGTGAATAAAACCTTTTCTTATCTACGGTAACAAATTTGTGAGATGGATCTCTTAATTGAATCTGTTTTCTTTTGAAATATTTACTAATTGATCAAACTAGTTTATAGTTTATAGATCCAATTTACATTCACTTAATGAACACTTTGATTGTTGTGTAGCATTGGAGCAACAAAAGTTAAGAACGAATCTCAACTGTTCCGGGAGTATTGCAAGTTCAGAAATGGTGAAGGGTATGAGCTCACTCTGTTTTACATCAAGTTTTCCTTTTCAATATTATGTCTGTCTTAAAATAAATAATTATTTTCTAAAATAAGATTTCATTTTTCGTCTGGATTATAGTGAGGAAAATCAAGCATCTGTATACTTTCATCACTAATTTTTACAAAAAAGAGTTAGATCTGACACTTAATTTTATTACAAACAAAATGTCATTCTATCTGTCATAAAATGAGTGACCATTTTTCTCTTGCGAAAAGATATGGAGAAATTAAGACATGATTTCACCATTCCTTAATTTTTTGCTAAAATTAAATACATGAGATACTCGTAGGATTGATAAAATACATTTTGTACATGTAATTACGTGAAGATTTTCGTTGAATAATTACAGATCATAGATATAACATTCTCAACTGATTGAAACCTACAGATGCTGTAGGGCTTTCCAGCAACTCAAGCAAGAGCATAAAGAATTGCAGGCGAAGCTCGCATCCTATTTCCAGGTTCAAATTCTAAATATTTTTCTCCATATCTTTTTTCAATCTGCAATATCAATATATACGTTTTTTATTGTTTCAAATGAAGTACCTACTTTCGATTTTTGTATAACATCTAATGATAAAACATTTAGTGAAAATTGAACATTTGTTTTTCATCCATAAAATATTTCGTTATAAAAACAATTGATTAATATATGTTATTTTGAGTTTTGACTAATCCTCAAAATTTTCAGCTGATACATCAAGCTGGAGTGTCCAACGGTCGAGGCAGCTAAATAACCCGTCAATGGTTGAAACATGGGACGAAAGAAGTCGAAGAGGCTTTTTTTTCCTGTATGGATCAATAATGTGATTCACTAAACTTTGCAGGGACTACGAGACCGAGAATATTAAAAATATAAAAAAGGAAAAAAAGAAATTTTATTACATGTCTAACAGCAACAAATATGTACCTTGTCTAAACGCCTTTTTATTCACAAGAATAATTTCTATATTGAAAAAATATATAAATAATAATGTGTCAGCTTGATCTCTCGACCTCTTCATACATTTTAGAACTTGGCCTTCATAAAATTCAACTTGAATGAGTATTGTTGGAAAGACCTTCAAGATTAATAGTTTGGTTGCAATCCTCTAATGGATGTCCATATTCATGTCTTCAAAGTTTGTTACAAATCCATGGACCATGAGAACCCAAGGAGTACATAACAAATTAACAATAATTATCATATATACCCCCGTCAATTCAATTGAGACGGAAGTAAACGAAACGAATTTATCGAATTTGTTTATTAGAGTTTCTATCGTACAACAAGTGGTAGAGATAAAATGTAATAAGTATGAGATCGTTGATATCTGTCGCCATATGTGTGTCAACAATGGTTCAACTAAAAGCAAAACAAAAGACTAATTTAAGAACAACTAGAATGGTACAATATTATTTAATAAAGAAGAAAAATGTGTCAATGGACTAGCAAAATAATTAAAACTTATTTGGAGAAATATAATTCTTATTAGCAGTGGAAACATACACTTTAAAACTACAAGGTACTAAAGGTATGTGTATGTATATAAAGATCACAGGTTGAACATTTATTCTCTATACATTGTAAATGCATGACCCAAAGTGTTAAAAGTAATGTCAAGTGAGAGTGGAATGTGCAAATAGGTCTCTTTACATTCATTTGCAACTTCTTTTATTGATGCAATTGCATATGAGATATTGGAGTGAATTAAATTTCAAAATATGATCCCTATGTCTCCGGAACGTATGGTGGCATGACTAATTTTAGTAATGGGTAGCCTAAAATATCATGATTAGGCTGGTCGAAAGTACAAATTCGGAAAAAATATTTCAAGTTCATACGAGTCAAGACGTTCATAGCATTGAATAATAAATGATAACCCGTTTCATATATAACCTGGAAGCAATAACAAACTAACTTCACTCGAAGCCAGCCTACCAATCTATTCATCCTCATAAGAAACTTACAAAGAAAAGTATAATTGTCTATCCAAACACCAGCTATTGCATAAATAACAAAAATAATCTGGTTTAATTACAACTGACCTGGTGAAACTACAAAAGCCAGGTACAAAAAGATTCAAATGAACCTAGGTTTGGGCACGGTTGAGGAATTGGAAGTATGAGGAGGGCCGAGCTTCTGGATCCAGTTAAGGCGGCTTTTCTTGGGATCTTGGCAGGTTGGGTTTGGAACCAGATTCAGTGTGCCATCTTGAGCTAGGGAGAGCTCGAACTGCTCTAAAACCTTCACAACCTGACAAAATTCGGGCCTCCTGTCGGGCTGCAAGGACCAACACTGCTCAATCAAAGCCCGCATGGGCAATGGACAGTCACCTGGCATAACGGGCCTCAAATTCTGAAAGTATTGCACATCAGTTTAGGAAGTACCTTAACTAAAGCCGATTCTATTTCGGGTTAGAGTATATTTCATAGCATGAGTACTTGATATGTAATAAGGCATTTTACTGTATGCTACCAACAATTAAACGGTTGTAGAGGTTTCCTTGAAATGAACATTGGTGTGCAATATAACCACTCAATTGCCATGCAATATAATCAGTGAGGAAAAAAACGTGGCTCCTAACGACCCCTCACAAAGTTTACAAATCTTTACCACAATGCTTGAGGCCCTATCGTGCTATAGCTTGCTCTGTACGACTATACCCTACTCTTAGTTTATCAGAATATATAACTAATTAGATAAGACAGCCATGTAGTTTAAAAAGAAGAAATTATGTTTTACTACCCTGTGTTTATACACACAATTTTCACTTTACTACCCTGAACTTTAAAGTGTGTCAATTTACTACTCTCAACTTTTAGATATGTTAGTTTACCACACTAAACTTTTAATTTGTTGCATTGTCGGTTAAGTTGCATCAAATCTGTTAAATTTAGGGTTTAGAGAATATGAAATGCTCAAATTATGTCTTCCCGAGCTTAGTCACATCAAGTAAAAACGTGATTTCAGCTTTCATATTCCTGAGACCCTAAAGCTAACCAATTGCTAAATAGCTTAACCAACAGTGCAACATGTTCAAAGTGTATAGTGAAATGACACACATAAAAGATTAGGGTAGCAAATCGGCACACTTTTAAATTCAGTGCAGTAAACTGCAAATCATGTATAGCACAAAGTAGTAAAACGTAATTTCGCCTTTAAGGACCTATGGGCAGAAGCAAAAGCATAGGTTGTTCAACGTAGTACTACATAAGTAAAAATTGAATAGGAGTACTAGAAAGATATTAAAAAAAATGAGATAAAACAAGACAACGATATATTTGACCGAGATGGGATAAGATGAGATAAAACTGAGATGAAAGCACAAGACACTAACTTGTTTATTGTAGTTTCTATCATCCAAGGAGTATAAATAAAGTGACAGAGACAAATATAATAAGTATAAAATCGTTGGTTTCAATCATCATATACGTGGTTATTGTTGGTTAAAAACAAAACAAAACCTAAGTGGAAGAAGAATTGGAATGGTTCAATGATATTTCCTAAAGAATAAAAGCGTGTCAAAGGACTAGCAAAATAATTAATACTTGTTTGGAGAAATATAATTCTTATTAGCAGTGGAATAAGGTACTAAACGTATGTGTATAAATATAGTCATGCAAATACAAACTCAAGAAAACATCACAGAATGAACATTTATTCTCTATACATTTTAAGTGCATGACCCAAAGGGTTAAAAATAATCTCAGTAAGAGTGGAATGTGTAGATAGGTCTCTCAGCTATTACATATAATTGCAACTTCTTTTATCAACGAAATTGCAAATGAGATATTGGAGTGAATTAAATTTTAATATTCGGTCAAGAAGTGTGGAAAAAAAGACTAAAGTAAACCGCACCACAAAAGTAACATGAACCCGATGAAAAATTGAATAAGAGTAACATAAAGATATATAAAGGCTTACATGCACGAAAATGAAGAACATACCTTATTGACTACAGCGAAAGCAGCTTGGATGGGAGTCATATCTTCGTAAGGAATTGCTCCAGCAACCATTTCCCACAAGATGAGTCCAAAACTGTACACATCCACCTTACACCCATATGACTTCTTTTTTATCATCTCGGGTGCCATCCATCGGTAAGTTCCTGGGTCGTCAGCCAAAGAATCGCAATACGCCTCCTCACACGCTATTCCAAAATCAGCTATTTTTAGGCGGCATTCTTCATCAATAAGAACATTCTCGGGCTTGAGGTCCCGATGAATGATGCCTTGAGAATGAATATATTCCATCCCGCGTGCAATATCCAGTGCATATGTGATCAATTTTTGCAGAGGAAGAGATTTATGCTCCAACTTGCGAAGGTATGATCTCAATGAACCTTGAGACAAGTATTCATTTATTATACAGTAAACCGGTGGCTTCTTGCATGCCGCTACAAACTGTTTCACATTATGCAGGTAATTAGAATCATAGAATGCAGAAATCTCAAAAGATTTTTACTATACTCATCTATTCATCAAAGAAAGAGAAGCTCAAAAGAAATAATGACTCTCAAACATTTTCAGGTGGGATGCTTCACAAACAAATGACATTGTGAAATGTATATATGCTAAAAACTTGATCACCTTTATGACATTTCGATGTTGAAGCCGTGAGAGAAGGGTGACTTCTCTCTTGAACTGGTTCTCTAATCTAATGGTCAATGCTCTGTTTTCGTCATCATCTGGTACCCTGATAATCTTGACTGCAACAGCCTCGTCCTCGTATATACCATGGTATAGCCGACTATTTGCTCCATGAGCAAACCTAAGCCCAAGAAAGAGCTTCGAGAGATCCACACTCAATTCATCAGAGGCATCAACAGCAGTAACTCTTCCTCCACCATGATCAAAGTATTTGGTCCAAGAAGAGTCTTTCTTGCTCCTGAATTTATCATAACCTTTCTTAAAGTGCCTAAGGGGGCTAGTGTTTGAGGCTAAGGTGGGTGGTTTAGTCTCTTGCTTCCCTTTCCCCTTCTCAGAAGGTTGTCTTCTACGGGGATGAGGAGTGGAGAACCTCTTCTGTTGGGACCTTGCTTCCCTGAAGGTATCAGACAGTGCAGTCTCAGGAGAAGGGGACAAGGATCTTTGCTTTGTGACCATATTCCTTTGAATCGGGGTATGAATCTGAGTAGATTTGAAACTAGTTAAAGTCGTAGCTTTAGGCGAACTTGTACCTGTAGTTGGCCTTAACTTCAACCTAGAAGGGCTTTGGCTTTGAGGCTGGACAGAGAAAGGCAATCTTGCAGACTCCATTCTATGACAAACAGTATGAGAAAACTTGGTCCTCCTAATCCATGAAGTAGATTCCTCCTCCATTTTCTTCCCCCTTTCCTTCACAGAAACTCAACCCCACAAAGCCTAACAACAAATCAACCTCAGACCAGTTCCAATCTAACAATCCTATTCCTATGCAGAAGCCAGACAGAGCTCAAAGAGCTAAATTTCTCAAAACCCATCAACAATCAGCAGACTAAGAAACATACCAGATATCTGATTCAGCCAGAACCTACCAACAAAGAGAGATTTTTCAATTCCAATCAAGACCAGCAACTAAAGACCACTGAAACTCATATGAATCCTTATCCTTCACAGACCCAAACCACTCTATTTCCTTCTTTGTTCCTCTCTTCCTTCCCTTCCTTTTCCTTGAAATTTAGATTCAAAGTCAAACACCACCATCCGTCATAGCCTGGAAGATCACACACAGAGCCAAACAATAAACAAATGGAAAAAAAATACAAAAATTTCTCATTAAAAGTATTACCAAATCAATAATAAAGAAACACCCATGATTGTAACCGCAAGTATATAAATATATATAATCATCGTTACACATACACCGCATTAAACCACAGCACAGAAGAGGGCTTGTTTAATAATATAAAAACACTATCGATTGAACAGAGATCCAGATTGCTATAAACACGGCACGGTACGCACCGTATCGTCAAATGAGCTATCGCCGAACGGTGATATCGATTCGATCCGGTCGTTTCAGCCCAAATCCGCCATGGGAGGTGAAGCTAGTATTTGGGGCTCTCTGTACGTATCGTGAACGGAGGGCGAGAGAAGAGAGAAACTTGTGGGGGCGTAATAGAGGTTCCGTGGACCCGAGACTTACGGTGGGGCCTCCGGGTCCCAGCGGCGGCGGTGGTGGCGCGTGGTCGTGGCGGTGGGGACCAGAGACTATTTCTCACACTCGGCAAAAGTCAGAGAAGCAGAAAAGGAGGAAAAGACGGAGAATTGAATATTTATTTAAATTCAAAGTTTTGTTTTTATTTTCGTTGGTGCGTTGGAGAGAGAAAAACGAAGAATAATATTATAATTCTAGTTGGAGGAGAAGGTACGCGGACAGGTGTCACCATCTGAGAGAATATGAGGTACGGAGATATCTCTATTATGTATTTGGCTGATCCAACGGTGCTCTCTATGGTACGGTTCGCACGGATTCTGCACCTAACTTTTCTTTTAGTAAATCAAAGGAAATTACATTATTCTAACAAAAAAAATTCAATTTATTACTTTGAAAACTGAAAGTGTTAGGAAGTTTTCAATTGATTTTTGATCGTAGAGAGGTGAATATTATAGTACATTGCATAGCTCGTAATGCAGGCGATTAGCTATTATTGATTGGTAGTTTACGGAGATCTCGTCGGAACTTCGTGAATGATTAGTCAAAATATCATTTAATGAAATATCGTGTTTTCGAAAAAATTCATTTTTTTTATCCTAAAAATGGTCATCTTGTTTTCCATTAAATTTCTTAAACATGATAATGTTTCAAGAAAAAAAACACGATAAAAGTATTTTTTACACATTGAAGAGAAAGGAGCTCCTTTGTTTTTTATTTCAAAATTTGTATTTTATTTTTACTTGTAAAGACTATTTTAAAAGTTCTATAGATTTTTATTCCATCAAACTAAAACGAAGTTATTCGGTGTGAATTGGTATGGTTTTAACTTTTAAGTATAATACAGTAATTTTAAAAAAACTACAAAATACACATAAGTGTACTTTTTTTCGAATCAGGCTTATGTGATAACTGGATTTTTTTAATAAATAAATGAAAAATCAAACTGAATTAATTAAAGTAACTTTCGGTTAACTTCTATAATATTTTCTTATCTAGTGATGAACAACGGTCAGTTTGTTTTGTTTATATCGCTTTACAATCTGAGGATAAAAAATCGCTCAAAACATAACCAATACCTGTTGTTCATTTACAAATCTCTTATCTTCAACGGAATTCAATCATACGAGGATCACATAACATAACTATATTTCGAAAATGACAATTTTAGTCTTCACATTATATGTGTTTTGTTATTTGGTAACCCTCATGTTTACTTGTTTTGCAATTTCAAACCTTTATATATGCATGTACTTCAATAGGGATACTTTCAAGTTTCAACCTTTCGTAAAAAAAATGAACCCCATTTGTGGATTTGCATACAGAAAATAATTCACCATAACTTTTTTGTAGAAAAATAAATTGACCCCGTCAGTGGATTCACGTATGGAAAATAATTTACCGCAAGTTTTTCCAATCACCCATATACTGCATGAGTTGAGAACCAAGTGCTTTCTGTTAAAGTTGAATTCGAACTTAACTTGTCAAACTCGATCAAGCTATTAGTTATCAAGCCGATAGCATCAATTCGTTGCCCAAATTGAGGCACAAAAATGCTATAACTGGACAGAGAGAGAAGAAGTAAATATTACAGGAAACAAAGACATAGTTGAAATGAAACTTGCACATAAAGGTATCTGAGCCAGAAGAGGAATTAACAAAAAAGATTAGACAGAAGACATTACTGCCACATTTGCTCCATGGGGATCCCTCTGTCTTCAGCAACTTCAGAGAACTGCCTCATCTGTTTTATTGCTTCGAGCGTGGCTCTGGCATTGTTAAGGGCGTTCTTACTCCTCAGTTGCTTCCCTAAGCCGTTCTTAATGCCCGCCAATTCAAGAATCACTCGCACAACACCTCCAGCTGTCACTCCCGATCCCGCAAGGGCCGGTCTCAGCATCACCGTTGCTGCCCCATAATACCCATCAGCCCTGCCATTTTCATTTCCTCATCGTCAATACAATATCACTCTTTCAAACCTCACCAACTCTAGTTGGGTCAAGTGCCAATAAGGGATGGTCTTGAGCCCAAAAAATGCAAGTAGTTATCGTGTGGCCACATAATTTGGACCAGAAACTCATGATGCAAAACTATAACGATGAAAAATATATAGTTATTCCCTCTGTTTTGAAATGCTCCGGTACATGCAGTAGCCAAGCAATTAGAGAAGAGACAGGAGATACAAGATTATTTGTTTCTACCTGTAACTCTGTTTATCTTAGTTCTCTTAATTGACGTGACTTCAAAACACCCCAACATCAACATTGGGCCCAGTTCAGGGACTTAAATAGGGCATGATATGAATCCTAAAGCCTTACATACCATGACAAGAAATCACTTTTCATTTGACCTGTCAAGTTGTAAATTTGAAAATGATTCAAGGCATGAACAAGTGCCTATAACCAAAAATATATATTTCAGGTGCCCAACACCAATCACTTCAATAGCACATTCTTAAGGAGCATGTTAACGATTCATAAATGAGACCCAACTGGCAGAAAATTCAGAATTCAACTCATTATACACATTATATAACTACACCAACCAAAAACATGTTTATCATTTTTCCAACCTCCAACCGATGCTTTCTATTTGATCTAGTGAGTGAAACATGTTTATCATTTTTTGCTCTGAACTTATTTTTTATGGGTTTGCTACATTGCAGTTGAAAATAATAGGATGCTTTCCACTTTCTTTGAGACCCCAAATTAGACCAATATACATATATTAACTTGCATACCAGCTAAATTGAATACAGAAATTTAAGTTTTTTTTATCAGACCCAAAATTAATTTTATATGATTAAACATGCACAGAAGCAACTATAGGAATCAAAACCACCCAAACATAACAAGTATATTTCAATAATCACTGAGGTAATTAACTGAGAAAGCTACCTATTATTAGAGAGTCAGTTAAACTCAACTAAAAGGTCAATCAATTTGATAACATAGTATATTTCAATAATCACCGAGGGCCCTGTTATACTTTCATACACTACCCGTTAGGTTGATCTTTGACTTCAAATAATGGTACTGACTCAACTAACAGCTTGATTGAATTAAATTGATAGTAGGAGACCCGGTTATAGTTTTATAAACCATCATGGCGCAACTATTCGAACACTTGCCATAGATTAGAGAACCAACTCAACAAACAAACCAGAGCTTATGATTGACACTCAAGCACAGCTTTTAAGTTTCGTATTTACACTAACACCTACCTCCACAAAAACTTCAACACTTTTGGGTGGCTATATCCAAAATGTTGCAAAAGGCAAATGTTTTGAAAACTTACCCACATCCAAAAATTGAAAACAAAATGCAAATTAATCACTCTTTTCCCTCCTTACCAAGTTCTATGGATCATACATTTCCCATTTTGATAAGTAGATTAGCACCTGAACTAACAAAAACATTGTTTTTTCTAAAAACATTTTGATAAGGACAGGTTTTCTACTCTAATGAAATAATTTCACAAAAATATGGATAATGCAAGTGAGATATCCTTAAAGGGTTACTGCATGTCCTAATGGCCACTTTTCTTTGATTACTAAATCCTAACCCAATCAAACGTAAATTGTCATGTAGTAACGTTGACCGCAACCTATTGTATTTTCCGTCCGCATAGTTTAACGGCCGTTTAGTGGTTTTAGAAAAAGGCAAAA
>JAYMSV010001812.1:0-12101 GCA_036897745.1 Erodium moschatum | reverse complement strand
CGAGATGAAATTAACCCTTGAAAATATATAAGCGGTATTTACTGGTGCAGATGCAGATGAAGCTTTATGGGAACCTGAAAGCAACCAAATGCAACATCAACACAAGTTCTTGATGAGAAAAATCCTAATATGTGAATATTCATCAACTTACTACCACTCAAACAATCGCACAGGCAACTAACATCAAGAGATTTGAGTTTTGGACTACGCTAATTCACATGTAATCTTACAAAATAGGGATAATTGTATTTAACTATCCCGAATTATATGTGTTTTGCACATAACTATCCCCGACGTTTAGAACATTGTTTGGTCGCTTACAGTTAATTTTCGAAGTGAGAAGTCTAAAATGCCCTCCACTGTTCAGTAAATTTGATGAATGGTGAAGGGTATTATAGACTTCCCACTTTCGGAATAGTTATGTGCAAAAGGCGTATAGTCCGGAATAACTATATGCGATTATCCCTATAAAATATGCATATTTATGCCCATATATACCTGCAGGAACAAGTAAGAACGTGCCATCTGGCGACCAAGATAATCTTCGGAAGAAAGATGGTAATGTCTCATCATGAAAGAGATGGTTTTTAGCACACTGAATACAAAGCAATATTTGAGGATTATTCTGCACCAATATTCGATAAATGTTACATGACAAGCACAAATATCTGACTATGTACATACCTTAGTTTCATCTACTGATTGTTGCTGTTCCGCTTTTGAAACGACATGCTGACAAACATAATTCATCTTTTCATTACCCTTTCCTTTTGTCTGAGGTTTATTCATGTAAACTCGGCAAGTTCTGTCTGAACTGAGAGAAGCGGCGTATTTGGACAATGGATCGAATGCCACACCTTGAACATAATGGAAATGGGCATCGAGGATTTGATGCACAGAACCTGAACAAAAAGAACAAGAACAATCATAATATTAACGTATATACATACACACATATATATATATAGCGATAATGCCCCTCGTAAAAGAAATAAAGTGCTTATGAAGTTTCGTGCTATGTCTTTCTTACCTTTGTTAATATCCCATATGATGCATGAATTATCAACTGATCCCGATATAAGAAATGCACCATCAGTTGACCACTGCAGGTCAAGAACATCCTTGCGGTGGAATCTATAGCCGCAATAAATTCAAAAATGAGTACAGAATATAGTCCAAATCAAAACTAAAGTGATGAATTCATGACATGCATTTAACTTAATGTCAAACTCTAGATCGAAGCCAATCACAAACTCAAATTTGGATTATCCATGCTCTACATAACTAATTATTAGTTGACCATCCATACATTATTTCATAGCATTGATATCGGTATAAAACCAACATATACACACACTAGTCGATACCTTATTCTAGAAATTTATTTCAAAATAAATGTAGATTTAACAAATTCCCATTATCTTCGTATTGAAGAAACGTATACTTCTGTGGATCAAAAACTAAAGACTGAATTATATGTCTTCTATTAAGGTGTTAATATCAAGTTTGATACCATTGATATTCTGGATTTGAAACCTGACCTATACCCTCGGCTCGTGAAATTATTTTGTACTATAAACAGAATCTTGCAATGAACTTGGATGAAATGCCTTACGATAATGTCTTAAGGACTTTCCACGTCTCACCAGCTTCTGAAACATGTAGCTTCCACAATAGCAGCTCACCTCCTGCACATAAAAAGAATTCCGTTACAACCGTGAAGAAAGTTGATTTTTGGAAGATATAACAACGTTAATCGCAGCTCATACCATCTGCACCAGAGGCAAGTTGTTCTCCTGCATAATACATAGCGATCTTATCAGAGAAAAATAGATAATCAGGTAGCAATTTCATTACCCCAGAAAGTATGTGCTAAGATACACGATACAGAGCTACAAGTGTATATACTTTGCAAAGACGACTCAACTTGATTAGTTTTGACTCTGGCAATAAATGTCAACATAGAACATATACCAGTCAATAACTCAATAAATGAACCCAAGCAGCTTAATATATCATCAAGTTGAGATTATCGAGAACTATAAGAAACTCTTACCTAAAATGCCAAATACAGCCAAAAAGCAAAATCTATAATCGAAAGGGTCGGGAAAAAAGGCTTCTGAGTACAATTCAACACTTGCATTCATAAAAATTTCAACTCTCGATCAACATGGTAACATTAACATCCTTGAAAAATGCCAAGGAAGTTGAATACAAAAACAAGAGCAGGAAGAACATTTGGGTACTCAATTGCGACCCACTAGAATGAAAAGGTCCTAACTTTTACTTTTATTATAGAAATTATTGAGACAGGACACATAAGCATCCACATTTCTAGTTCCACAAATCACCATATGCTTCAAAAACAATTACAATTACAAGACAAGCTCTTGAAACTCCATAAATCAGATGACCAGTGAGCTTGTACTAGCTGACCCAATACTCAAAATCACCATTTCTGGAGACAAATCAGACTCTGAGAAGCCACATTTCACCAAAAGAAACAAAACTATACTTACCAGAAGGAGAGAATCGAATGATGTTCACAGCGCAGCCATGGTAAGACAAGCTACTCTGGTACGTAGCTGTCGGCATCTTCTTCTCCCCTACCTCATCCGAACCAATCCGCCATAGCTGAAATTATCAAATTCAAATAGTAACAACGACAAAAAAACATCGAATTTTATTAGACCCACGATTCCGATGTGAGAGATTCGATGAAATTAGGTCGAGGGAGAGCTCACCTTGATGTCGAAATCGGCGCCGCCGGTGGCGAGGAGGCCGGAGACCGGGTGGAAATCTAGGGTCAGTACCGGTTTCGTGTCGTGCCAGTTGATCTGAACCGTACCTGCCCTCATTTTTTTTTCTTCAGAGAATTAGGGCACAGTCGTAGAGAGATTTGGGGAAGATGAAGAAGACGGACATTTTGGCGGGAAAATGTCAACAGCTTCCCTCTCATGTCTTGGGCCGTATAATTACATGGGCCGAATATTGACTGTTCATCCCTTTAATGGGCCTTCTAAGTACTAGGCCCATCCTCACTCTTCTCAACTATTTTCTGTTAAAATATAAAATTAAATATTTGAAGGGTTTAAGATAGTCGGTCTATGTTGTTAATTCATAACAAATTTCTTATTAATCATTCAGATTATTATTCTCATAAGCTGATCGGTCTGATTAATGACATGAGTTATCACAGGCGATTTTCTCATATAAAAGATCATTTCAATCCAAATATATCAGATCAAACTTTAACGTTCATACAATAATCATCGTCAAAAATATATATTTAAATTATAGATTTATAACAGATAACATCAAGATCTCATTCTCTTTTGACCTAAAAAGAAAAGGCTGACAGTTGATATTTGACCTCACCTAATGCACACTAACGAAAAGTAGTACCAATGTTCTTTAATCCTCCTCCAATCAAACCAAAAGATCAATCATACCCAAAACCACATCACATGTCCGTCTCAAACCCGCTTCACGAACCGCCAATTCCCGTGGATAACCCGACCCATGGCCCCGCTTGAACGAGTTCCGACACGCGCTCAGGTAGTCCGACGCCGCCATTACATGCACGTACGCGTAATCGTAAGCCTCATCCCCCAGATCTTGTATGGAGCCGCGTAGCGCATCGGCTGAGTACGTGTACTTGTCCACACACTCCTTCAAGACTTTCCTCGTACCAACGTCGTTCGTCCTGTTCAGGCGCAACGACAGGTACGAGAAAGTCGTCGTGGCGCTGGCCACCCCCGCCCCAACCATGATGACGGCCAGACTCTTCGCGTTCGTCGCGTTTGTACTGGTCGGGTTGGATACGATAGACGACACGCACAAGCTATAGTACTTGGTCTTGTGACACGTGTCCCGGATCAGGGTCGTGGTGCCCGACCCGACCACGAACGGGGTGGATCCGAAGAGGAGGGAGAAGAGGAGCAAGAGAGTTGAAGAAGAAGAAGCCATGAGAAAGTAATGTAAGATTAATGTGTTATGTTCTATGGTTTTATATTGGAGCTTGGGAGGACTTTGTACTGTACAAATAATTAAGGTCTTGTTACTTTGTTGACTTACATGTCCTTTTTGCGTTCATAATGTTGGGTTCTGCAATGATTAAAGAACACTGCTTTAGAGATTTAATTTTTAAATCCCAACGACAACATGATTTCGTATTAGATCTACATTCATTTCTCTTTGTCCAGATCCACATGTTCTTAATCTCGTCATTAAACTGATAAATGTCTACACAGGGGATTATGTCTGAACACGATTTTCGTCGTCTGGGCAAATGGGGAGGCGAAACTGGGGAAGAAGACGCTTGGGCGAGATAGCTTTGCCTGGGCGAATAGTCAACACCGGGAAAAAACCCAACCTGATTTGTGCGTTTGGATGCCACGTGTCCTGAAGATTAGAAGGAAAAAAAAACTTATTCACCCACTTTATTAGCCCAGTCTGGGCTATTCCCTGGGTGGGGAGCACCGAAGGTTGTGAACCCGATATTCCCGGGTGCAAACGTAACTCTCCCTGGAAGACTAACACCGTGAATTCCCCATCGACCGGCATAAACTAGAGCTCCGTATTCATCTATCGGAGTCACAGGAGGCTGAAAAATGAGCAACAAGAGTAAATAGGAATTAGAAAAATTAAAACCCAACATATATGACAAACTGATTGCTTCTAAAGCGAATCGATGGCAAAGGTTAATGAAAATTCATAAATAACGGTAACGCTTTAAGGAGAAATTACAGTTCACTCCCCTGAACTATGCGTGTTTTACAAATCACTTCGTTGAATTACCATTTAGTTACACCACTAGTTAAAAATAACGGAAAGTGGTAATTCAGGATAGTGATTTGTAAAACGCGCATAGTCAGGGTAGTGAACTGTTATTTCCCCTTACTTTTAATACCAGTTATGAGCTAAAAATATATACAAGCAGTTTGTGTTCTTGCACTTAAACAACAACAAAATAATGAGTATCATTGTTAATTCTTACAGCCATACCTGAGGTATTCTAGGAGCTCTTCTGTATATATCCCATATTTCCTCGGCATCGATCTTTCCCTTGTCAAGTAAAATATCTGAATGACTCTTTATTTAGAAGTTAATTATGTATGAAATATCAATCGTATCCTTCTCATAAATTAATTAGCACCTAATGAATTAGCACATGGTAGAGTATGAGGGCATATTTGCCAAATCGAAAAGATATGGATCCGTAGCACATCGGCTTAACTAATTGGTCTGTGCCTCCACCTATCAGTTCGAAAATAATTGTGGATCAAGATTTAAATGAAAGGTCTAGGTGCGTTTTTGTAAAAAAAAAGGTGAGTGCAGCACGATTCCCTTAACAAAGGTCGTTCGGAGGTGCATTAGTAGAGTTACCCCGATAAACTACCGATCCCATATTTTTTTTAAATGGACAAGTAATAGTTGATAAGTGAATCAAACAAATAACGATAACATTACCTGTGATTGTTTCTACAGCTGAATCGAACTCTCTCAGCACAGCTGAACATTTCTCCATGGCATAACGGATATATTCATCTTGAAGAGCTTGAAGTTTCGGTGCAAGCTGATAGTAGACAACAAAAATTGGTTACAGCAGTCTTCGCAACGAAAAATTAAACGAGTAATTGGAATTCTATATCGAATACCGAAACGCACATTTGGCACAATATCATTATGCTCTTTTATGTAGTATGCTTTTCCAAATGCAGTCATCCCAGTCTGCAAAATCAAAATTTCTGCAAGCCTCGAAGCTTTGAGTGTAGCTTTTTCAGACATCCAACATAGATTATCAATCCCGAATATCTCCTCCTCAATTGCTCTAGCTACAAGTTTGAACCAACATTATTATGTCAAATTTACCATCTATTAAAAGGTGATACATTTTTTTTTTCTGATCAACAAGAAAATGAGGAAATCCTACTCTACCGTCTGCTCCCAATCAGATGTACCTAGTGGGATTCGAACCTCTGACCTCAAGGAGGTAATAGAGTTCTTTGACCACCAGGACAACCCAGCAGACCTACGATCAAGACAAAGAACTTACGAGCACAAGCACGAACTATGGAGTTCACATAATCTGATTTCTTTGAGAAAACCTCGCCTTTAACCTTTGCAAAACGGAGATTTGGTTCACTCCGTATGGAATTTATATGTGTCTGCAGAAGAAACATATGACGTATTAAATGCACATGTACAAATCAAAGGACACAAGATTATGGGGAAAACGTTATTTACATACCCACTTTGATCTTTCGTTATCAAAACCACCATAAAGGTGAGGTAGTATCAGTTACACACCGTCACCTTTAATTATTAATCAAAAAACTCGGATTTACGCAGAATAGGGGATGGTTTTATCAGGAACACACTATCACCTTTTTCGCATTTATCAGTGTTTTTTTTTTGTACAAAATGACCCAAATCCGGGTGTTTTTTATGATAAACGAAAGGTGACAGTGTGTTACTAATAACTTTCCACTTTTATCGTATGTATTTGAGAAACAAAGGTCGTCGAAGGTGTATTATAAAGTTACCTCTTATCCCTATTTTCTTCACTAACCTCAATAATAGGACAGTGGGGATCTGGAAAGTAGCAGGCAAGAACAACAACAGCTGCTTCCCGGTATGCCAGTCTCAGTTTTAGATCCTCCGGAAGTTCAGTACTATCTTCTTGGCCCGTGTCAAATGTTCCTTTTTGCTGCAGAAACACATCAGAAATGAAATCTTGCTTGTCCAACTAGTCAAGCACTTGAACTTGAATCTTGCGCTTAGGAGCGGTACCTCACTTCTTATTTCTCTTCCCATTTTTTTGGGGGGGGCTCTCTCTCTCAAGGTAGGGGTCAAGAATTGAGTGCTCTTTTCTACATAAGGGAGCTCGTTTTTTTTTTCCTGATACATCAATCTTAAAAAGTTTTTTAAGAATCAAAAACTTCTACATAAGCAAGGTCTTGTGCCCAAGAAGCCTGCTCACTTGGGCTGGTCTGGTGGTCAGAGAGCTCTCTCACCTCTTTGAGGTCAGAGTTCGAACCTCAATGGGTACACCTGCTTAGGAGCAGGTGTGGGTGGAGATTAGGCTAGGAATTAGACTAGGTTAGAATAGGATTTCTCCACTTTCTTTTTGACCAAAAAAAGAAGCTTTGGTAGACCTGATTTCGTCGATCAAAAAAAGAACCGATACACATAAACAAAGGGATATCACCTACCCTTTTCAAGGCCTCTAGAAGTTCATCTCGGCCAATGAAGTCTAAATCCTTCCTAGCAGTCAAAATACCAGCTTCATTTCTGCCATTTAAAACAGAAACATTAAAATCTTGCATGTGTTTGATTTCTTTACAAAAAAAATCCAGTTTTGCATTGCTTACAGTATATTTTGCAGCTCAGCTCCACTAAAATCTTCTGTAAGGTCTGCAATTTCTTCCAACAGAACCTTTTTTTCCTCCTCAGAATGAAAATACTTGTTTCTAGCATGCAGCTATGAATTTGGCAGATATCAAATACCTATTGTTCGGATATCCAAAACACACGAAGCAAAATACCTTTAATATGGCCAATCTTCCATCTCTAACTGGCAAACCAACTCTTATAATCTTGTCGAAACGGCCCTTCCTCAAGAGAGCAGGATCAAGGGAATCCAGTCTATTCGTTGCACCAATCACTAACACCTAAAAATTCCATGTACAGACGTTACTCATACAATTTCATCTATCCAAAGGATAAAGTAAAACCATACCTGAGATGTATCGACTTTGAATCCATCCATCTCAGTCAGTAGCTGAAGCAGACCCTGTTCACTTTCTGCACTACCCTGTACAAAGCAGCAACAGCGATTGTATTCCTGATGATTAGTTTGAAAGAGAAGGGAAGTTGAGACCAAAAACAGTCACTAAAAAAATTTGGATCATGATTTGTTATATGCTACCTTCTGGTTGGCAAGAAACAAAAAAGTAATTATACAGTATCAAGTTTGAAGATCCTCATATGAAAGTTAAGGAATCAAGTGTTTTGCTTTCTCATCGGTCTCATCATCTTGCTCCTATTGTTTGGAATGGAACCACAAAGATTTCTCTTTGGATTCTTGATTTGCTTTGGAGGCTCGAAGAAGTTTATCAAATGGTTAACAAATTCACATCTATTAGATGTGGCACTCTAACACCCCTCCTCATGCGCATGTCAGATTGAGAGGATCCACATTATGTAGAACTCTGCACGTGGAACGATAGACGGATCATTGGCCATGAGGGTGTTGGTTGAAGACTACCAAGTCTCAAATTGATAGATGGATGTCCTAGTATGCTTATCAAGTGGTGATAGGATACATCAACGTTTGCTTGTCCAATTGGTCAAGCACTTGAACTTGAGTCCAAGAGGCCAGGGTTCAACTGGTGAATGAACTTATCTCTCTCCAACTTCGGTTGGGCCTCTTTGGTCTTTAACCAACTCTTGTTGGGTCAAGTGGCAAAAATAGACCTCCCTTCTGCATAAGGGGTGGTCTTGAGCCAAAATCTTGATACATTTAAATAATTTATGATAAAAAAAAAGTGGTAAATGTATACACATCTTTCAATGTGGGACTCTAACATACCGAAGATCGAAAATTCGGTTGAATTCTTTGACTCTACCACAGCATGCTCACTAGTTTACTGCTCTTATTTATTACTTATGCATCTATCGATTGCCGAGACTTGATAGTTTTGGAACTCTGTTTTGGGCTTACCCTTTTATTGATGTTTCTTGATTGTCCAGCTTTTCAAAAATTTCTAGTTGACTGTCATGTTCATGGTTGTTCTTTGATCTAGTTTCCACCTTTAAACTATCTATATGCAACTATTGATATCTTAATAATATTTCTTCTACAAATAAAAAATGGCAAGTCACAAATAAACATAGACATGATATGTATTGTCTTACCCCACCAATATCAGGTCCACCCCGTTTGCTGCCAATAGCATCTATCTCGTCAATGAAAATAATAGATGGTGCACATGATCTTGCATTGTCAAAAAGATCTTTGACTCGAGATGCCGCCACACCTTGAAACATCTGCAAAGCAACAACAATCAAGACTCGCCAACCTATTTTTTAGTCTCTCTAACCTATGATATAAAGATGACACCTTACCTCTACAAACTCAGTCTCATTTGCTGAAAAGAAAGGCAGTCCAGATTCACCAGCAGTGGCTTTAGCAAGCAGCGTCTTACCAGTCCCAGGAGGCCCGTGAAGAAGAACACCTTTTGGGCAATAAATACCCTTGTCTTTAAACTCCTCGTCATTTCTTAAAATCCACACGATCTCTTGTAGTTCCCTTTTTATATAATCTTGGCCAGCAAAATCATCGAAGCTAACACCGGTTGTTGCTTTGGGTGAGATAGATTTGGACCTGGTGAAAAGAAACTAAGAGTTAGATCCCACGGATAGAACATTGCCCCACAAAACTCATACAACTAATGTTCGATGCAGAGTTACCGAATGTTTCTATGATAAAATTGGAACAATGCCCGTGAGACACAATTATCTAATTGTATTATGTTAAAAGTTCCAAGTAAAGGAGAAGGGAGAAAACGTATTGTACATTCTCTCCTACACATAGTTTAAAGGGTTAATTGCAGATAGCTATTATGTATTATACATCTTTTGCACATAACTATCCCCAACTTTAAACTATTAAAGCATTACACATAGCCAGAAATTACCCTTGATCCTAATCTCAAAAAAGAGTTCGTAACTACCAAAAACATTTGCTTAGACGTAGAAAATGGTTGGGCAGATGTATGAGTTAGCATGACAATACAAAATTGTGTTAAGAAGTTAGCAAAATACCCCCTTTGAGCTTACCAGCTCTTGCCTAATGATCCAGTCCGCTTGTTCTTGACTGCCTTTAACTTCATCTTCTTTTTGGAACAGGAAGTTCCTAGATCACAAGGTATCAGTTTTGCATAAATTGGCCTCACCTTACTATCAATCCAAATATATAAATAGACAAAGCAAGCCGCATAGACCATATGACTGCAGTGGAAATGGTGTTCACATTTATAACATTAACATTCGCTATTTGTTGATGTAATTTCTGCCTAACACCGTTCCAACCATCAACTGGCATACGATCAGCCACATAGCGTTTAAAAACAATCTCTTTTCTTGATTTTCCTTCAGCGCCTTCCTTTTCTTTATTGTATGGTAAAAGCACTGTAGAAACAATGTAATCAACTCTAAGCAGCAGACTCAGAGCCTCAAAATCTAAACTATATGATCACTTTCAGCATTGTTGAGCCTCAAAATATGTTAATACTAACCAAATAAAGTCTACAGTCAACTTTCAGCAGCCAAACCCAAGTCTCAGTATCTAAAACTTACAATCATTTTCGGCATGGTTGAGCCTCGAAAACAAGCCAAAACTACAAAATGAAGTAAGACCCAACAATCAAAAGTTGAAATTGTTAAAACTTCCAAAGAGTAAGAGTTTCCTACCTGACAAAGTCTGGCCATAACTTGAGTATTCCATGAACTTAACATTACTTGAGTTGATGAGTTTCAAAAACCCACTCAAGTCAATCCTGTTCCAACATGAAGCCATAACAAGCTGCATTTCTAGCTGTAGCTTAGCTTTCCTATCATGCTCCTCTCCCTTTTTTATTCCTAGTCTCTCACCATCTTTCAATTTCTGGAAGAAGATAAAAAAAACCCAGAAATTCACATTTACAAGGGAAACAAAAATTCAACCTTACCAAGCAATATGCAAAGTGTAATGTACATTTTTTTCTGGATCAACTACAACTACCATGAAAACCCAAGTCCGAAATGTGAAATTTATAAGCTGTGTGATGAAAATAGCATAATCGTGTAAGAAATTCACAAACGTAAAGCTAAATCGAGAGGGAAGAACCTCAAAAATCACAGAGGACTCGGGGTCTTCTTCTTCTTCTTCTGGGTTCGTGGAAGCTGAATCCGAGCTCGAAGTGGGATTGGGAGCTCTGCAAAAACTGATCTTAAGCTTGATTCCGAGGGGGGTCAGGTTTCTCGACGATGTTTTGGTTCCGGAGACGTGTTCGGTGGGAGGAGAAGGAAATGTGAAGTGGCCGAGGAGGGTTTTGGGAGTGCTATGGAGCTTTAAGTTCTACGTGACTACCATTGACGTGGTTTCCTTCACTTTCTCGGCGAGCGGGAAAATGAGGGAAAGTGAAGGAAAATGAGAGAAAATTCGCGGATTTTTATCCACCTCTGTTATCGTTGTTTTCGTCGTTGGTAGGGAGAGGTGGACTTGTTAAGGTTTGGGCTCTTGAGTTGGGCTGAAATCCAGGCCCAATTAAGCCAAAAATAAAGTGACAAATCCGTAGATAGATAGCAACTTATGGGCTTGGTGGGATTTAGTATATGGACTGAATTTGGTCTCAGTTCGGGCTTGGTGTTTTTGGACCGTGGACTTTGAGCTATATAAGCCCAATAGCCACTTAGGGTAGTCGGCCGGTTATAACCGTCGGACACCACATGTATTTCGACAACCGGACTGTGGGCGGTGTCGATAACGGCCAGGTCAGATTTTAGCATCTTTACTTCTCACTTCAGTAACGACTAAATAAAACCAGTAAAGTCCGACGATCTAAGAAAAAAAATGCTAAAAGAAAACTCTATAGCAATCAGGGCCAATTCGAGTTTAAGCGAGTTAAACAATCCTTAGGATTTGAAATCGAAAAAACCCTCATACAATTAAATAAGAAACCGCTTAAGGCATTGGATCGAAAAAAAGTCCCATAAAATTAAAAATCCGTTATTATCTAATTATAAAATACTGGATTATTAATTTTTAATATTGGTTGGAACCAATTTTTATCTCGATTCAAATTTGTTTCTTTCAGAAAAAAAACTATTCTCATCCAAAAGGAATAAATGTTTTCTTGATTGTTGAATACCCTAATAGCTCACTACACACACTATATATACTATTTGTTTGAGCAATGACTAGAAATTTGTCAACTTCATTATGGAAAGGAAAAACGTTGGTTCCAAACCTTTCTCAACGTTTCGTTATTACGTCCTAACCCAGACCAACGTATCGTCTCAACTCCATACTTAAAAGGTTTTTTTTTTTTGCA
>JAYMSV010001811.1:0-12101 GCA_036897745.1 Erodium moschatum | reverse complement strand
GTCCACAACGAGAGGACCTGGGAATCGGAGTTGCAGATCGTCAATGCGATGACGATGGAATTGGAAGCCACGGTGAAGCTTCCGTCGCGGGTTCCGTACGGGTTTCACGGCACGTTCATAGGTTCGGAGGATCTGGAGAGGCAGGCCTGATCGGAGAATGGTCGCCCCCGGTGCCGGAGATGTTGCCAGAGGGATGTTTTTTTGCCGATACGTCCCCGGAATAGTCTCCGGCGAAATCGAATTACTGAGAACAGAAAAGCAAGCAATCCCTTTTCGCGGATTCGGCTTCTGATTTTCAACAAAATTACAGTACATTTTGGTGGGTTTATGTTTTAGGGAAGAGGGGATTGGTTGGATCAGCTTGTAGCTTTTGGGGGTTGTAGCTAGATCGAAGCTCAGCTGGTTCCTGCTTGTTCTTTCACTCCTGTGTAGTGAGTGCATGAAGAAAGAAGAAGACGAAAGTAAATATTTTTACTGGAATGTAAAGTACTCTTTTTCACTTGTTGATAAATAAATAAATGGTGAATCGTATATGCTGTGGTAATCTAATCTTTGTTATTGACCATTTGTTTCTAGATGTATTTATTTAATAATCACTGGGGAACATTGGTTGATTGTAATCTGAGAGTATGAATCATGACATATACAAATAGCATGAAACAGATAATGACAGATTATTAACAAGTAAAATCGAAACATCCATTTTTTAATCAGTGAAAACGATAGTGGTGGACAAACATCGATCCTTTGCTATCGAATTGACTAATAGGCTAATAGCAGACAATGTTAATTAAGAATATGGTTAGCGAGAATTATCGGAATGATTTGGGGGACAAATACAATTGCAGCAAGAAACATGAGGCAGATGAGAATGACTAAGATAATTGAATGTGTCTTTTTAAGGCTTGGTTTGATTCTACTGATTAACTATCAATATCAAAATGATAAATTTAATTTTCTGAAAAGTGGTTACTAAGTCAACAAAACAAAATAAGTAAATCAAAACACATTTTTACTTCTTTTTTTTTTGATCCAATACATTTTGCTTACAAAGCATAAACAAATAGTTAAACAAAATGCAATTTGAGAGAAGAGATGCCTCAAGAGTTCAACATGGATTAGAACCACATTCATCAAAAGAGATCAAACAAAAAACAACAATAACTAATTGCTTTAAACTCGTCCCTCACATAAGAAAATGTTTCTGTACTGTTTGAATGTCAATTTTATAGAAGAAACAACATGGTACTCTCTAGGATCCCAATTAAAAGAGGAGGTGCATGGGTGCCCATGATCATCTCGTTACAATATTCACATCCACCAAATGTTTTCTTAAAAATTATTTGTCCAAAAACATATCAAAACTGATGCGAAGTACTTCACCCATTAAAGCATACATCTCCGATAAACATGGAAGGTGACCAAACGTACAATTGAACGAATAATCTAACTTGGTTCCTAGGATCATGTTCGAGTTCCAGCATTAGTGTTTTGTCTCATTTTTATCATCTCCTGACCAACTTTAGTTGGGTCTCTCTCACAAGATAAGAGATCTTGCGACAATATCAAAGCTTAACGAGCGCATTGAGCCAATAACACAACAATCTTAGATGTCTCAGAATCAAAAGTCGCCTTAATTAAACTTTTTTTTCAAGGTATATATATTAAAACTCATTTCTAGTTTAATAGATACATTGAGTTCATGATATATCAATCTTGAATGTCTAAGAATTTTCAAGTGTCTAAGAATCAAAAGTCACTCCAGTCTCCGGTTGAGCCTCTTTCTTAAGGTGAGAGGTCTTATGCTAATATTAGAGCTATTTTCTAGTTTAATGTTTACCTCGAGCTCATGATTCATCAATTTCAAATGTTTAAAAGTTCAAGAATCAAAAGTTTGGTGCTTCATGCTTCTCTACATAAGCAAGTGAGCCAAAATCCTATACACGACGATCAAATAAGAAAAGAAAAAAAGAAACACAGAAGGCGGAGAAGATAAAAGAAAAACAGCAACGATGATTTACCATGGGACATGAAAAACACAGATACTTGATGCAAAAAAAAAATGTAGTCAATCTTGTCCTGTTGCAGCAGAAACATTAATGTACTAAACACAGAAAATGCCATTGCCGCCACTTATTTCCCACATAGTTACTAGATATTCTAACATCAAAAGCTTTCAGTTCTCTCTGCATCAATGTTAAAAAAAAATTATATTGTTGCAGACTTGTCATTGCTAACTTCCTAATACACTCAAATAGAACTTACAAAACGTGGTTTCACACATTTTCCTTTTCGGGTGGTTTTCACGACTATTAGTACAAGTCAACATCACTATTGTTTATCTAAAATGAAAAAAAAAACGGTCCCATATCTGATATAAGACCATAAAACTTAACATACCCAACAACTATCTGTTGAAGTAAACAACGAGCACATGCACAGAATGTTATGAAGATAAGCATCAATAGAGTTCATAAACATGTTAGGGTTTCAACTCACAGTGAAGATACTAATTTAGCTGACAAAAGCTAGGACCAAAACCATCATCATCACATTCATTTCTTCTGGCTATGTATCAAAATATTTCTATATTTCTAAACTCGTGTCATCAAACTTCTTTATCACATCATATTTCTAGCTAAACTCTCGTCATCAAACTTCATCATCGTCACATATTCATTTCTGGCAATGTACTAAGATATTTCTAGAGCTAAACTCGTGTCATCAAACTTCTTTATCATCAAGATATTTATATCTTCTAGCCATGTACCAAGATATTTCTAGAGCTGAACTCTTTGTCATCAAACTTCATTGTCATCACAATATTTATTTCTGCTGGCTAATATTACTAGAGTTGTGTCATCAAACTTTCTATACTGTCTTTTCCCAGAAAACAAATAGTGTGTGTTGCTAATGTAAAGATGTTCATAAAGGTGACGAAATCAACAATGGCGGCTGTCAATTTTATATTGATATTCTCATCAATTTTGAAATTATGTAATTTGAAAACTTACTCGGGAGGATATCTGTTCACGTGCTCTATCGTAATCGTGACAAAACCTGCAGTGACTAAAGTGTGATGCCATATATCACCATCAACTTCATCACTTTGCTTTCTTTGTGCCAAATCTGTTTCTGATAGAGCCATTACAAGTTTTAAGCCCTAAATGCAATGCCATATCAGAGAAGGGTAAGGAAATGGAGACCAAGAACTACCCCAGAGTTTCAGCGGGAAGCATATCCCTTTCAGCCTACATATAGTGACTTGTCCCCCCAGTCACAATTTAAGTGCAGCCTCTAACATTCAATGAAATATGCAATCAACAGAGTATGAATTTTAACTCTCACCTTTCGAACAAATGCATGCTGATCCTTTAAAACTCAAGGAGGTGTCATTCGGAGAAGATAAACCACACATTACACCAGACGGGATTCTAGAGGAAGGCCTACAAATTTGCAGGGATTTCAGCTGCTGCAACCAACAAATTTTGTTAGACAAAGACAGCTTCACATGGACTTGTATGTTGGCCTTTCAGTATCTAGCATGGCTATGCTGACATAATCGTCGGTGTAAGGTAATATGCATAAAACCTAATATGGCAATTTGAATTTCCATCATGCATTTTACTTTTACCACAATGACGAGCATAAATACATATCAAACAATGAAGATGTACTGTAACTATATGAACATTGTTTACACCTTAATAAAAAATGGCAATTATCCAAGTGTGTGTATATCTACATCCACTCTGTGTTTCACGTCAAATCTGTGCACATATATGAGCAAGATTTATGAAATTCTAGTAATGTGCTAAAGATAATATAACCCTGAAAATGTACTAGACAGATAACATGCTAAAAAGGCAACAGAATCAACTTTTCCAGGAATGAGACCAAACGCAAGGTTGATGAATTCCTACACCCAATAACATATTCTGAAAAAGACACTTCGCATTGGACTGATTAGGCATGGTTCCTTTTGGAAAAGATATGAAAGCTACAAGTTTAATTAGCTAAAATATCCATAGAAAGGAATAACAAAAAAGACAAACTATTATGTGTCAGAATTAGAGAAGCTGGTCCCCAAAGATCAATGTTGACATGCAATTACGCAATTATAAAGAAACTTTTGGATCCTCATCCAAGGAATTCCGTATGTGTCATTGCCATGTTGATCAGTCTTCGTCCATGTAAGCCCTTTTATGCATCGTGGCATGGTTGCTGACATCGTGTCATACATCAGCCACATGCTGCTAACACTTTTATCAACTCCAAGTTAGCCAGAAATTAGATGCTAGCTCACCTTCTTGGTGCACAACAAATATGTCTCTTTTATCATTGCTAATGAGGATGAGGTCAAAATGTAATTATAGAACTTCAACAGAGACATGGTGACTCAAAGATACATGAAATACTCATGCTACAAGGAGAAAACTGATAACGCACACCACAAATGAAGATAGATTAGCACATGAACTATCATTTGCAGACACTAATCTGTACTATTTACGGCTGTGTTTCTAAGAGCAATTCTGTTATGAAATATTACCCCGCGTTTAAGAGTCACTTGTGTATGATAATTTATACAATTACCAGCACTGTTTATCATGTTTTAATATCACCTGCACCTAAATTTGAACTATACATACATGGCTCTTTTGCTTATGCAAGTGTACTTCAATATTTATTAGAGTTTGAAAAGGGTCATACATGGGTTCAAATCTGAATCCAATAATTGTATTCAGACATCCAGCTGGCTTTTAGCTCAGGCTGAATACTGAACAGGAGGTGCATAACTGATCACTAATCATACAACAGGTTTGAAAGAGTGGATAGCCCAAGAAAACAAGCTTATGCACATAAACATGCTAGTACCTAGCATAAAACAGATAAATCTGGAAACAAGAATGCCTTTTCCTTCGGTGATGCTTGCCGTAATCTGTTACAGTTCCACACATCCTAGCATATTGATGCACAAAGTGATCTCTAGCACAAAGACATTACTTAAAATGGTGAAGATTATATTATTCACGAAGAAACAAAAATGTTACGATTTACAAGAGATATTCTTCATTTGAAATAAGATAATTATAGTTCTTAAGAAAACCAAGAAACTTGATAAAATAACCTGCATATCCCGTGGGTACACCTAAACTTTGGAGGCTTGCAAGATTGAATGAATTCAAGGCGGCTCATCCAGCTGTTCAGTATGCCTACAGATATATGCCAATATATCAAACGATGGCCTCAACTGGTGGCAATAATAGATTAAAGGTCATTCCTTGCAATTCTGAAAAGCAATGTAATACAATAAAATATACTCAAACTTCAACAAAATGATAAACAGAGCAAAACATACATGAAACATATTTAAGCAGTCTGGCATCATTTGGCTGTCAAAAGGACTCCAAAATGTCAGATATCGGCTCTTAATTCCCTATAAATTCTAAGATTTATATGCATGAGTGTGTATGTACAGAGAGATAAGACTACATAATAACTCTTTAGTTTTTATAATATGCGAACAGCTAAGTACTGGACATAAATTACTTCAAATAAAAAGAGCCTCTTGTCATAGAAACAGACCCGAGACATTTTTATAGTCCATAAACATCCTTTATAAGAAGGCCCATTTCCAACGTAGTGATCTATTTGAAATTGAGATATTACCGTTTCCAAACAATGTTGAGTAGAACTGGAATTCAATTGATGTTCTGAGATATAACCTGCAGAGTTTAAGCCCAAATGCGCATTTTCAGATCCATAGATGAGGATAACATGTAGAATAAATAAATGGAAATTCAACAATGCATGGAGACATAATGGAGGAAATGCAGAATGATAAACAATCCAACACCAATAGACTACCAAAAGGAATTGGATTTGCGGAAGGTAGATTAAACACGAAGTTAGTTAAAGCTTATCAATTTGAAGAACTAAACAAGAACAAGGAAAACTTTCCTCCGATATCAATGGCTTTGCATGCTCTTCCCACTCAGTAGCCCACCTTGCGGAAGACCCCCTTTCCAGCACACCATTTGCTAGTGATTTCAGAGAAGCACATTCATTTGGAAACCCCTTAAACAGCATCTGCAGGTTCAGAACTTGTAAATTTAATCATACCAATACATGATCAGCCAATTTTAAATTATGGAGTAAAGCACTTCTGCGTCAATTACTCATCTTTATTTAGGTAAGATAAAAATTGATAAGCAACTACTATTTTTAACGGATCAACCCAGCACTATTCTAATATTATTTCCCACTTTGTTCATGTTGTGCAAATGAACTGAGTAGAAATTTGTTTATAAGACAAAAATAGGAGACCGTATGAGAACAGAGAAGATTCAGAGATAAAGCCTATTTATGAAGACAGTTAACTTGCCAAAAGTTCATCAGCTAGCTCTGAAGAGGATGAAAACAAGAGGCCATTCTTCTCTACTTCCACCAATTCCTTGATGCTGTAAATCAATAACAATATTACCAAAGAGAATGGCACATGCATATTTATGTATTATATTAGATCGCAGAATGAAAAATATACAAGATTGTCTAACCAAGAGTATGAAACTGCACAAACTGGTAGTCCGCAACCAAACATGTCCACAACCTGATGCCAAAATAATACTTATTATATTATGATTGTGTTGACAGTTACAAAAATAATTGATACACTACTCACCTTCATGGGAAGGTCTAGTCCCGATGAGGAAGTATGCAAGCATACACCCAGGTCGGCTGATCCTGTAAAACATGCCAAATGAAATTGTTACATCCTTTACTTATAGAAAATATATGAACAAAGTATTGAGAAAAGTGACTGACCAAGAAGCAAAGGGTAATCCTCTGCTGACAGCCACATTGTACGGAATGCCACACGTTTGAGGTTTAACCTCCGTATCTTTTCTTCGTATTTTTCCTTTTCTGGCCCTTTACCTTCATAATTTGTATTTTAGACACCACGTTAAAGCATGAACACATACACAAATAGGCATCTAAATAACACGAAAAGGAAGATATCCAAACAACACCAAAAAAACAGACTTGGTACCTGTAATAATGAATAACAGCCTAGGGTACAAGCATTGCTTTCCTTCAGATATTTCCTTCCAAAGAACCTCTTCCTCAGTAAAATCATTTTCATTTAGGATGGCAGCAACACGTCTATCATACATAACAGCAGCCTCCAAAAGAATGCTAAAATCTTCATCTGGAGTCCTGAAAGTGTCAACCTCTAATATTATCTCACATGCAAATTCAATAATGCCCAACCTGAGACATATAAAGTCCTAAACTAGGTGTGTGCACACACATGCATAAACATAATGTTCAAGATCAACCCACCAGCTCGTACTGCTGACAACAAGTGCTGGCCTGTTGGGCTTCAAGAAAAAGTCAGTCCCAAGCAGGGCCGTGAAAAGAGTTTCATTTGGACCCTGGCTCTTATCCCCTGAAAAGATGAGAAGTTTATCAGAAAAAATATATTTGATTCAACTGAACGGAGATAGTAATTATGAACTTTTGAAAATTACCGCTGCTGACACAATCCCGAATACCCTGAGGTTGACTGAGGTTCTTGTCTAATTTACAAAACAACTGAACACGATCCACATTTTAATACTGAACATGCAAGAAAAGGCATTCCAACAAACAAAAAAGGTAGTCCTGAAAGCTTTGTCTCACCTTATGCTTCTCCTCAAGTAAAGCAGGGCGAAAAAACTCAGGAGGCTGATCATATAAAACTGCAGCTCTACAAGTTCAGACACAAGATGGATTATTAACTGTTACAAATCATAAGCTTATAGAATACAAGTTCAGTAACTTGTCAAAATTGAGTTGACCCTCTTACTTAATTCCCCAATTTTGGGCCAATTCATGTTGCATTGCCCTCGTCACGCATAGGGAACCATTTGCCATCTTCCCATAATGCTTCTCAATCCTAATGTTTATGCATCAAAAAAGTCATGTCTAGTGGACGTTTGATATTATTCCTCAATATAAGAGTAATTAAAAGAAAAAAAAATGAAATTTTATAAATACCAACGGTAAACAGCCACAAATTTACTACTTCTTCCCAGGGACAACGCCAACAAAGTATACCCAAAATTATGCCAATCAACAATAAATGCAGAATGTCTCAGCCAGCTTGCCAGTTTTACAGCTACCAAGGTGGGTACCGAAGGCGGATTCTACAAATGTAACAAACATCAGCAGTGAACTAAAGACACCTGAAAGTATTCAGTGGGAAGTATCTAACTGGGTACATAAACATACTTTCGGGAAAAGAATAATGGTTTTCCAAATTAAGATGCACACCCACCTGCACTATAAAAACATCTGGAGCTGGTATTTTCAGACAGAGGAACCAGAGGAGCATAACAAACTGAGCTACTGGCTTGAGCAAAAGCATAAAAGGTTTTAGTATCTTTGGTAGCCATTGAGGAATTGTTGGCCACTGTGCCTGCAAAGTCAGAATTGTTAAACAACCACTACTAATACTAATAAAAGCAATTGGTATAGCAATAATTGCTAAAATACACACCATGTTATGGATGTGAATAGATCGATGTTGTAGCACTGCGGAGTGGGGTTCAGAACCTGTTCAAGCAAATAATATTATAACTGAATTCTGTAAATTGTGAATAGTGAAATACTGCCTGCCAACATAATCTACCTAATTACCACAAGTTAAACACATCCCAGAAAAAAAATACAGAATAACAACACCAAGACGAATATGAATTAAGAAGTGAAGGCAATGACCATAAATAAGAGAAGATATACTCTGTCAGGAGTACAACTCATTGAAAAAATTCATGTTTCCAAAACTAAATAATGGGATATAGATTCCCAGAGTTGACTGGTGTATTATAGTATTTACAGGTGAAATCAAATATCTCTCATATCGTACTTAAAAAATGAAGAAAAAAAAAGGTAAAACAAAGTTAGATGGATGCATAGATTCACATCACATTGATACAAAAGAAGTAAACATAACCAGCATAAATCTCTCAACAACTCTACCAGCAAACCAATATCCTCAGTAGCATAAATCTCCATTATACAGAATAGTACCTCCATAAGCAACAACATCCACCTCTAGAGATGCCTGTAAGATCAGATTAAGAAAAATGGACTAAGAGACAGCACATATACTGAACGCTACAAGATCTAAAAACAATTCAGAACCATAATTATGATGAAAATGCATTATTCCATGCTTAAATTTTCAAGGTCGCCGGCCTTCAATTATTGCCCAACTTCACATTGAAGTAATTGGTAAAATAATCTCAGTCTAATCTAACCCTAATTTTTTTTCACGGGATAGAAGTTTACCTTCATTTCCACACATAATAACTAACTATTTTACCTGGTAACTATAGTAGTGTTGTCATAATACCAACCAAAAAAATTCTAAGCAATGACTCTCCAAGATGCTCATATTTAACAATTAACTGAAATGACCTTCCGATTAGTTCTGGGCTGTCACTAAGAGCATGAGCACTGTAGTAACAAAATCTACTTCCTACGAAAGTTCAACACATTTCCCTCACTCATCATTAGCTTCTAAGGTATCGCGTCATTGCTCAACCATTACAATTCAGAGTCTTTACCATCTACAATGCCATTTCTTATTAAACTAATAGCCAAATAGTTGAGATTTCTCTAATAAAAATAAGCCGAACTAACTGAAATCATCATATAGATAACTCATTTTCTATAACGAAGACAGAATCAAGCTGAATCGAGAAAATAAAATAGTAACATCACCCTTCCTTTTTCAATTCTATCAACTGCATTGAACTGGTGATCACACTGTGGTGAAATGTTAGATTATCTCCCTAGATCGTCCCCAAAACTGAAGCTACTTCAAGTCAATTCAAACAAGTACCTGACGAGCAAGAGAAAGGGAATGATACTGCATGCGAGGACTTCGGCCGAGGTCCCCCAATACGACGACGCACGCCCTTCCTCTCTTTCCGATCATCGGCGTTCCTGATCGGAAGCGTTCCATATACAGTCAGAATAAAAATTACAGAGTTCAGGTTCATAAGATTGGACTCAAATTGCAACCGATCCATAAATTTTCCCGGAGAAACAAACTTGAATGAAAATTAGATCAGCGAACTGAGAGCATACCTGAAGTTGCAGCGGCCATTTTCTCGAAATCGTTCAGATTTCAAGGACTCGAAACCCTCGGGTCCCGTGAAGGAGAAGATAGTTGGACTAATCACAGAAAATTTGAAGACCCAAAAGCATCAGATTTCGTCAAGGCGCAGACGCCGCGGTAACGATGGAGGAGAGAGGAAGTTGGCCGTTAGGCAGTAAAACGACACCGTATGCTGATGTCTTATATGGGCTTGGGCTCTCCTGGAAATCAGGAAAAAGTGAAAGGCCAGGTCCGGTAATAGGAAAGGCTTTCTCTTTTTTGGGCCTAACGGCTATTGACTTTAATGGAGGATTTGGTCTTGTTAATATGATTTTCAATCTTTAAACCAAGAGCGCTTATGATTCGGTAGTGTAAGGTCGATATCATCCGTCGATTTTGGTAAAGTTACGAGATCAAACTCATTCTTATGTTTTAGCCGACGCTGACGTATCATTCATGCTGCTAAAAGAAAGAAGATGAAATGTGTTTATTTAGAAAAATTGGCGCTTGAAAACACAAGCAAAACGCCGTCAACTACGCTTGCTCTAAGGTCTTGAATCCGAAATTGCCTTTTGTTTGTAGGGTACCATAAGCCGAGGTGCTGGAAGGAGAACTTGTCTCATGTTCTTTTCATGTTGTTTGTCATATTCTTGAATGACCTTGACAATTTGAGATTATTTTCTTCCTCTTAAAATATCTAAAGGACATAGTCCCAAGTCCCAACACTCTAAAAAAGTGTATACATCTACGGGTAACTAGAACATATATTACATATAAATCATTTAAATTAACAACCAATCGTCTTCAACACATATTACATATAAATCTTTCAATCGACAACCAATCATAATTTATTAATTATAAATAAATTTTTACGTATTGAATAACACTCAAACTTAACAAATGATGATCGGAAAAAATTAATTGTTTCCATTGATGATCCATATAGTGACCATTCAAATCATTGCTCGAGTCAATGCAAAATGTATAGGCATTTTCATTCTCAACAATAATATACTTTTAACCTTTATTTAAATCATGACTTCGGTCATATCATATCAATTCCACACCCATAATTCTTTTTTTCGTTCCCACCACAATACTATATAATATATCAAGCCTTGATCTTTCTAGACACGATCTTCACCGGAGCCGCAGTGTCTTCGTCCTCCAGAGAACCACCGAGATCCGAAGCGCCCAACGACGGCGTTTTAGTAATTATAGCTTCTTCCGTTGTTGGTCTCGTAACTCTGCTGCTCAGTGGTGTAGGCGCCATACCGTAGTCATCATCATCGTCATCGTCACTTCCATCATCACCATCATAAATATAATCATCATAGCCATCATATTCACCCTCGCCCTCATCATCATTATCACCATCACCATCACCATCACCATCATCATCATCGTCGTCGTCAACCTCAGGTTTGATGATGGTATTGCCAAGCTCATCGTACGAATAAGGTTCGGACAATCCTGGGAGGCCAGCTGGCAAGCCCGGCGATGACATGGCGGCGAGAAGGGTTCGATCGAAATGATCGTCGTCATCGTCTTCGTCGTCAGCTGAAGCGTAGCTCGCGAGAATGAGACCCAACAAAAAGATCGTCCATAGCAATGTGGAGGAAGGAAAAGAAGCCATGTTGCTTTTAATATAATAGGTTAATTCGATGGGTATGCAATGGATTATATATATGGATCTTTTTATTGAGTATTTATAGTAATAGAGATTTAAAAAAAAACATGGCATTGCATTTTGCATGCTCCAAGAATATCTAAGTCACCAATTTACTGAGCAGATTTTCGAGGAAACTGGAAATGCATGTAAAGAGTGAGAAGTGAGAACGGATGAGACAATCTAGGAGGTGATAGGTCCAAAATGTCCTTATTTTATTAATGGGCCCAATAGTAACAAAGCTCTAAATGAAAAAACCCAAAGCCAGAACCACTT
>JAYMSV010001810.1:0-12102 GCA_036897745.1 Erodium moschatum | reverse complement strand
CCCGACTAGCCCCTAACTGTTTTTTACAAACCTTGATCTTAAGAATAAGAGTTGTATTCTATTGATAAAAAAAGAGTTGTATTCTATTGATAAAAAAAGAGTTGTATTCTAATTCAAGTAGTTTGACCTCCAACCTATAATGATCACCTGTAAAATTAAAAATGTTTTCGAGACTATATGATATGAGCCAATGGAAAATACCGAACCTCAAATTCTGAATGCTAGTTTCCTCCCCAACGCCTTTTTCGAGTTGGTCTTTGTTGCTTGTTTTCCTCTGTGAAGTCAGCTTTAGGAATGCTGTCTGGTTCCTTTTTCTGACTGATAGGCTCGTTAAAGCGCGCCCTTCGTTTCTCCATCTTCGCTAGAGTCTCGAAAATTCGTTGGTTCTCTTCCTGCGGTTCCTCTGTTACTATTTGACCCTCCTCAATCTCCAAATCTTGATTTTGCTCTGCCACTACAAACTTATCCAGCCACTTCTCCCTAACCCTGCAGGGGTTGCTTACAGTTTCAACTTTGTCAGATGCACCACAATCCTTCGGACTTCTGCCAGCAGAGTATCTTCTGGAAAGCTGCAAAACATTGCCATGAATATGTCACGGGTCAATTATTTATCACTCAAAAGATATAGAATTACAGTTTAAAATTAAAATCATGCATCATAAGCAAAAATTGAAGAGCCCTAGCTGTCCGGGTTAGCATCGTTGAGAGCCAACAGAGATACCAAAAATCTCTTGATTCTAATACGTGAAGTTGAATAGAAATAAAAACGCAGCATCAAATAATCAAGACACTCTCCGTATCAGTTCAACGATAACATTCAAACATAATCTAATCCATACTGTATAGGGTTGCACATAAACCTCAGAGAAACATATCAAGGATACTGAATATAGTAATTTATCCATACTATTCAAAGAAAACATAATCCATGCCATGCTCGAAGTTTCAAATAGCTTTCCTCTACACAAAATTAATGATCCATAGTTATTTGAAACTAACACAGATTAGTGATTAATTAGTATTATGTTTTCGACAAATCATTATGACTGAATGATGTGCAATATATCAAATTACAAGGGAAAGAAAAAGGTTCAAAGATGAGACCCTTTAAACAGAACCCCGTCCCTTCCTCTGATTGAAAGAACAGTAAAATAAAATCCAAGTCCCACTAAAACTGTGTCATGATATCTCCAAAAAAAACTGTCATGCAAAAAACAAAGGCAACATTACACTTAAACTATAGAAGCTGACATAAATTTAGCAAATAGTAACAGGCAGGCTGTGTACATCACTTCAACTCTATCCACAAGCTCCTAGTGCAAGTTTATCTGAACTATAGAGCATGTTTAGATACATTTGTGAATGGAGAACTATACAGAACCTAGCTGTCCACGAGGTTTTTACTCATTAGGCCACTAGGAATATATTAAAACTGGCAGAATATGAAAATGAAGGGAAAATGGAAACACAATATCTTAAATATTCAAAGAAAATGATGACAACTAGATAACAACAGTGCCATTTAATGAAAGTGATCATGTGTAGTTATAGCAAATGCTCATGAATATAATCAATACTAGATTACACCACATTGCCAACAGTAAAAACAAATAAATCTTCACTGATATTTGCACAATGTATAAGAAATGAGTAGTTCAACCTGTATATAATGCAGAAATATGCATCAACAAGAATAACATTGACAATACCCATGCATGTATCTGCCAATCTCCCTCGTAAGTTTTTCTTTTCGTGAACTAGGCACATGCATCTAGTTGGGTATCCAAATCTTAAACATTCTAATAAAACATTAGAGTTGGATGAAGCATGTAAAAATTAGGCATTCAGCAACAAAGACTGCACCAATCAAAATATACATGTAAACAAGAAATTTTAGAGAACTTTGCAACAGAAGAGAAAGGTTTCACCTTTCATTCTAGATAACACATATATAGCCGTTAAGACATACTAAGCATGTCAAACACAGTACCTTACCATGCTCGTGTTGCACTGAAAAATCATGCTCCATAATAGACTATCTAATGTCATTACCAGAACCTCAATCCTATATACTATTTTATCAGCCTCAATCTGGTATTGAGATGCCATGCCCACTCCACCGTTTTACAAGCTATAACAGATCCGGAAGACTTCCCCGTATTTAGATGTAAGCAACACCAACTAGATAAATGAATGCATTATAGTGATGTTATTAGAATAAGTATCTCATAATGTGTAAAATATAGATGGGCTCTGATTAATTGGTTGTTTGCAATTTCCTACCACTTCTAGATCTCAAAGATGGAAATTAAAACATAAACAAACACAATTCATTATGGGAATCCTAACATAACCAACCATTATTTACCTAAGAGATGTTGGCAACTGGCACTCTCAATTCAACCAGGAAAATTTTGAAAACATAATACTCCATTACATATGTGCCGTTAAATTATATGAGTTTAAATCTCTAATCATGGAGACGAAATAGCTGCTAAGGCTTGGAAGAAAATCCAGAAAATTTCTTTTTGCCCTAGTTGGACACATGAACTTTCCTTCGAAGCTAATCCAGAACAATGGAAAAAGAATGGTTAATTAACAAATGTAACCTATAAAGATTCTATAACCAAACAAAAACATAACACAAGTTTAGAGAACTTTTTTGGAATCATTCTTGTTCGCTGAGCAAGATGCATCATGCAACACAGAGGGATCTGACAAGATTTCCATTAAAGATCAACTGCTGGTGACAAAATATGAAGAAAATCCAGAAGAAAAGAATAATTGATTCTCAACAATATATATGTTTGTGCATATTTTGCTAAAACTTTTAGCTTCCTTCATGATTTCATCTAGATGTTTGTTTAGCAGGATCACTCCTTTCCAAAACAAAAACAAAAAACCATTGGGTTACCACTTTCTGCCACTAAACAGGCCATCTCCAAATATTTATCTGCACATGTCACTATGATACCCTAGAAATCAGTTCAAGCACACCAAACGGATTTTCTATAAGATGTACCTCATTACATTTCCAACCCAAATTCTAAGCCACTATGTAGAGTAGTCTGACTGGTATATGCAGCCTCAAACTCCACAATGGGATAGTTTCATATACCTTATCAACTAAACATTCAGTTTCGACTGTAATCAATAATTGATTATAAGAGAAACATAACAATTGAACAGCCTAAATTTAGCCCAATGAACATGACAGAGATCAAGCAAATACTTTACAAGTATTAGCAGGGTTTACTTTATGATGGGGCCTCGAAGGAGATAGTGAAACACAGCAAAAGGATGCAGACAAAATGAACTCTCAAAAATATAAACAAAAGGCATTAAGGAAGGCAAAAATATGACATTTTTCAGTGGTAAACTTCAGAAAATTATAACTACATGGAGTATTCATAACATTTACAAAACTAAGACAGATAAAGATGGAAAACAGTAACGAAGCCATGGTAAGAAAAAAATAACTGATAACACAACTTTGAGCAGGAGAATTACATAATTTGAGGAGGATGGTAACTGTAAATTCCAAATACCACAAGGAACAAGACAACAAGCACATTTATTTCTGGCAAACTTTAGGTGTATAAGAGCTAATGAATTTCGTTGAGTTATAAATTTAAGAATTCTTATATTGTAGTCACTAATTATCAATATCAACACTTACCCGTACAAAATTTGTTATACTATACTGAGAAACTTGTAAATCAGAACCCTCGTTGATAGCCATAATTATTCCTAATTTACAGCTATAATCACCCCAGGTCAACCCTCGAATTCTAACAAATTTGAAACTAATGCACAAGAAACATGCAATTTATTTAAGACATTTTCACAAATAGTTTCAGAAAGAAAGAAAAAAATCTGAAAAAAACTTCTGAATGTCAGAACATTAAGTGAAAGGCTTGGCTGCCTATAGTCTTCTGTTTACTTTATCAAAGTTGATTTTGAAGCTAATTGAGATGAAAGACATCAAATCAGAGAGGGCCTGCAGTCAATGATGTTAAACAAATTTAAAATCATGCTCCATAAGCAATAAACTAAGGTACTCCAAGTAAAGGGGGGATTACAAATATTTGCCAAGAAAGCAAACCATAAGCAGCTCTCTTCCTTTTCAAGGATACCATGTTAAACCTATGTTGAAGTGTCCCACATAGTAAGAATGTGGGTTTAGTTACCACTTGATAAATATCTTAAAGCCTCCACCCATTGTTCTAGGGTTAGGTTTGGGCATGTGATTATGTTCTGGGTGCAAGACATTCCCTTGGGTGCCCGGGTGTGCACCATGTGCAAGACCAGCATGTGAGGGAAAGTGTTGAAGTGACATATTGGAAGAATGTGGATTTAGTGACCACTTGATAAGCATCTTGAGGCCTCCACCCATTAGCTTGAAATTTTGGGTTGGATCAGGCTTTAACAATCTACAAAACCATCATCTAGCCATGCAACTGTGATGGGTTTCGGACTTTCTAGAATATGTTCCCTACTTCTTATCTCATTTAGCAAGTAAGCATATGCGACAAAAATAGTGACTCACATGCATGACATACTGGCATTAACAATATACCTCATCTCATTTGTAGAACTAACCCGTATCTAACCATTCTTTTTTAAAAAGGTAAACTATCAAGTGTCGTCACAAGTAACAACTAACAATGCCTTCTTAACTAAGTGTTCAGTGTCACCGTACAAATGACAGTTTCTCTGGGTTAAAACATGCAAGGTATGTGAAAAAAGAATAACTCAAGCTTCACGGACCAAATTGTTGATATCTACACCTAGCAGCATGTTAACAAAACATATATTATCCATCATGCTGGGAACGGGGAGAGATGATTAACTACCCAAAGAAATTATCGATCTACTATGGGATAAAGCAATTATTATTATTTCACTACTGGATCTATATTAATGTATTTCATAGTTCAAAGACATAACTCAAGAGATCATCAAGCTTTGGTGGAAATGCCTAGGTTGGTACTCAAGCAAACTAAGACAAGATAGGGTCAGGAGCTGTGATAAGAAAATAAATAATAACAGCTAGGAAAACAAAACAAGAACATATGAGATAGAAGGAAATGTACATCAAACATGCTACACGATAACATTAATAAAGATGAATAGAACTTGCCCAACATGCGTAGAGCAGTTGCATTAATATACAGTAATGGTTTTAACCTTTGTTTCTCTGACTTTACCTTTCCTTCCCCAACAACCAAGTCAATCGAATCCATGCACATCTGGCCCGTCTGCTCATTTTTATCTGTATATTTAGTGTTAGAACTTCTACTAAAATAGTTGGCGTTATTTCCTTCTCTTATCTTTTTTCCATATTTGTGCTGCTCAAGTTGCACATCATCAATCGAAGTTCCGGATTGAGCACAAATCTCCCAATTCCCTGAATTGTTACCACGCAAAAACAATTCCTCTGCTGCATATAATTCACTATCTTGCTGCCTTGAAATAGTTTTATCATCACTCCAGTGCAATACTTCAGAATGACGGTTGTATCTTCCTCTTCCTAAATGAAGCCTATTGACAGGGTGAGACTTATTGTAATTCATATGCCAATCACTTTCTCTTCCTTCCTCAGCATATACTTGTCTCTTGTATCTCCCAGATTTCTTGGTTGATCTTGAGGCATAGACAGCAAGCTCTTGTGGCCTGTTATGATGTGACCTTCCTACAGCTATGTGGGATTCTCTGTAAGAACGAGAGGACAACAATTGATGATCTGAAATTCCCCAATGCTCATTACCATATTCGGTAGAGAGTGAGCAACCAAAATCCAAGGGGGGAATGTTTCTGTATCTACCCTGTCCACCAAGGTTTTTCGAACCTCTCCCAGAAGATTGCAGATGTCTTTCATATCTTTGCCGCACATAGTGAGTCTCTTGCAACTGTGTCACTCCATGGCCTGCTTCCTCTTGTAACTGTTGTTTCTCAGTCTTCCTTCTCCATTCAATATTTCTTCGCTTGACATAAGTAACAGGACTCATATCACCAGTAGAGAATCCTCTTCCACCACAAAGCCGGTCATTTTTTACATCCTCGCCATCCAGTCTAGCATTTCTTTGTTCATGTGGAAATTCACACCAATCTTTCTCAAGATATTGAACCATCTTATCTCTAAAGCTTTGATGGACTATCCTGCAAGGATAATTTGTATAACCAGTATGAAAATGGTTTTTCGTACAAAAGTCACTGCCATATCCACAAGATAGATCTGTTTCCCTATAAGAGAAATTTTGATTGTCACCATAATCAAACTTATGCTGACCTCCCTTCTGTCTGTGACAATCAAACGATTTGTTACCCCTGTCACGAAAGGCCTCTGTGTCTGGCATGGGTATTGATTCATCACCATTTTCAGTTTGGACCTTAAGTTTAGCAACATTACAAGGTCTTCCACTGGGGTTATTTCTTTCCTTTCTGATGGGTTTTCTATTTCTAGAATAATAACCCTTGCTATCACCAATATTCATTTTGGCCCCTTTTTTAGGGCTGTTATAATCAGATGCAACTGACTCCCATAATTCAGTGCCAGAATCTGATGGTGGTCTCTTCAAAGAATTATCAATATATCCTGGACTGCTATTAATACAACCTTTAGACACTTCAAAATCACTACCAATCGAGGACAAGGCTGGGCTGGATAGACTCTGATCCTCCAATGATAATGCTGCTTCTAATAGGCATGGATATGCCTCACATGTATCCCCACAAATTTCATCATTAGTGGTCTTCTCAATTTCCATAGTTTCAGCTATTTGTGCTGATGTGCAAGCATCCACCTTAGCATGACTATCTATATCCACATTGGAAAGACAACCATTGCCATGATTATCAGAATTCAAAGATACAAAAGTTAATGCAGTAGCAATGGACCTACAGAACAACAACAAAAAAGATATTCATCAATCATTAGCTTCAGACAATTTATAATTTTCAATCAAATATTTTAACACTGCAATTTACAGTTCACTAAACAGCATTGAAGTACCATCAGATGAGAAAGAAAAAAACAATTTCAAGAAAATGAAATAACATTCCCTTGCTAAGTACTACAACAAGAATTAATCTAACACTCCTTAATCCAAGCCCAAATTTAGAATTTGACCATCCTGATTAGTAATTCAAAAAAAAATGAAGCTTTTAAGGTGTTGAAGTGTCCACATTGGAAGAATGTGAATTAAGTGATGACTTGATAAGCATATTGAGGCTTCCACCCATCAACTTGAGCTTTGGGGTTGGATCGGGGTTTAACATGGTATTGATTTCAGCCCCAGCCTGTGATTCTTCCCTGGAATGCCAGGACATTCCCTTAGGGGGCCCCACACATGGGGCTTGGCTCTTGGGTTAGATCGGGCTTTACGAAGTAAATCTACGGCAAGAGAATAAGAAGGAAAGAGAGGTAGTTCTGGAGTCTACATCTGAATTTTGTAACTTGCAAAATAAAAAAGCAGATTAAGAACAACAAACAAACCAATATCTGATATATAATTCAAACCTGTCTAATATTGTGATATTTCCTTCACCAGATTCTATGGAATGGTCATCTCCACTGGCAATATCACAACGATGAACCTGCTTATCCACTTCCTGGTCTCTATTTTCAAGTTTTTCTTGCGCCTTGCTATCTGTATGGCCTAGTTCCTTGTTTCCCAAACCAGAGAACTCCTCAGCAGAGTCCTGCACCTTAATCTATTCCAGAAAATACGCAATAAGTAATGAAACAAGGAAAAGTAGCTGCTATATGTCTGCATCAGGCTGGGAAATAAAAGTGCACAAGTAGCACACCTCTATCACAACATCGGAATACCAAACATTTGGACACTTCATATCCATAGATGGTAGGCGTTCACCACTGCTGTCTTCAACCTCAATGGCTCTGCCTTTTGGCTGAAATCAATTAAGAAAATTTTGAATTAATGCGCTGAATTTCAGGAAGAAAAAAGGGGGAAATTAACCACTTTTCCCAATTCAGACATACCAGTTCAGATTGCCTCCCTTTTCCATCATTTGATATTGAAGCAGAAGCTGTTCTTCCTGGACCAATTTGAGGATCTTTACTCCAAGCTTCCTGGAACACTTTCTCATGCATTGATCCAGCTCCATAGACCTGTTGAGTAATACAGCGAGTCATTGGATAACACAAGTATACAAAACTAAAAACAACTTTATAAATTGTCATCTAACATATGATGAATCAACAACAGCTAGATAAAGTACCTGATTAAACTTGAATGATTCATAACCTGGGATCCTAGTGGATGACTGCTGCCGATGATGCTCCTGTAGGAAACAATATGTAAGGCTTCTATTCCTCATAAGCTATCTCAGAGAGAAACTTGATTTACAACAGTTTAATCAAATGCCAAATTTTAGAAGAAGTCAAGAATCAGTCTTTATAGACCACATCATTAGTACACCTGCATACTTTAAGTCATACGCATAACATTAACTATATGCTTGAATTACCAGGGAATTGCAGTATAGTTTCCAACCATCCTCATTAAAGCCAAAATTGAAGAAATCTGTTATATCAACTCCAGGATACCTCCATGGCTTCTCCTCAAACGTATCAATATTTATATCCAGTATAGTCCTGGAAGAAGAGTAAAGAAGGTACCTCAAAAATAGATCATTAAAAGAATAGGAAAACAACTAAAGAGAAAAGTAGAACTCAAATACAATGTATAATGCAAGTTTCACCATAAATACTGATGAGCCTTAATATTCATAAACAAACTACACATGTCATTTATCATTATCATAAACGCCTAACCTCCCTACTGAATTCATTTCTTCGCATGCACATGAAATGCATTTTGCTATTATTTGTACGATTTAAGGAAATCATGCTTGTATTTAAGAAATGTTGTACGAAATATGAACTGACCTATGCCGTGGGAGCCAGAACCCATAGCCACTTTGACCTAAAGATGCATTAGCTTTAGCATAAGTGCGGGAAACCAGACCTGAGGCTGAGCCCTGCTGAAGACTATACCTATTATCCTCCCAATCACATCTAGTTGACATGGAAGGAAAAGCTGCCACATCAGTGGACCCATCAGGAGTCATACTACTGGGAAATAGTGGTCTTTGGTTTCTGATGTACTACATAACCAGAGAGAGAAAAAATCATATTTAGTTTGTACTAAGTACTGATATCAAACATATCTCAGAGTCATAGTTTTAGAAATATCATAATGCATAAGCAATTGAAAGACCATAAAATATCTAACTAGGGCAGAACGATCCAAACATCAATACTGATCTTTCACTATTCTGAACTTCATATCTTAGTATTAGAGATATATAAACAAATAAATAAATAAATGACAAGTTGACAGCTAAAAATATTTGTCACGCCTCCATCACAGGACAGTGATGGTGCATAGGTATATAACTTCATTAAAAGTCCCTGGTTCACTAAATTATCCCAAAAATATTAAAATAAATTCGATAAAAAACTTAAAATAAACACACTTGTATTGAGTAATAAATAAACTGCAGTGAATAACATTTCTCCTGAAAAAGAAAAGTAATGCACATTGTAACATGAACACACTTCAAGTAAGCAAAATGGGTGACGTAGGTTATAGATATCAAAAGCACACTTCGGAGCATAAAGATGACTACAAAACAAAGACATTTGTTAAAGTCCCGTATGCTCTTCCCTAATTGTAGTTTAATCTCCATGCAGCACAAGCAACGGGCAAGTTCATTTCCCATCGGTAAAAAGGCTAATTAGGTTCCTAAACTATCAGCAATTTAGTCTCTATTTCTCCACATTTGGTCAGTTCAATCCTTGTTCGACAACTCTTAATAATGTTGATGTGCCAAAATAAATAAACAGTGGCTTGGAAAAAGAAACAAGAATAATTTTTTCACGGTGTCAGCATATACTTGGGAAAAATGTATATATTTAAAATTCACATGATGTAAATTTGAAATAACCAAAATGCTAATATTGTAGGGCTGAATTGGCTTACTCAAAGTTCTTGAGACACCAAATCAGCCCTTTTTCCTTTCCAGTTATGTACTCATAGTCATACATGATATGATTACATAGACATCTAAGTCCCATGAACTAAAGAAAACTTGAGATTATGCTGGTAAACAATTATTTTAGAGCATGAACACTACCTTATAGTGCTGATTAGGATTAACCTTCACTCCATTTCTTCTATCATTACCGATTTGAATATTATGGTTCTGCTCCAACCCTTCAACCAACTGATCATCCTGATTGCACTTGTTGCTCGAACCATTTCCATTTGTGAGAACAACAATATCCACATCAAGCTTTTGATCCTCATCAGCATTAAAACCAACTCCACCACCAACCCCTTTCCTTGGACCGTCCAAGAATTTACAGTCATCATCGTTCAGTACAATATTCAAGTCATCCTCGCTGTCACTGCCATTATCGACAACATTCACGCCAATATCCCCATTTTCTTCCCAACCCAGTCCTCTCCGACCCAAGTCACCATCCCCGGACCTAGAACCACCCTCCTCAACACAACCAATTTTCCTCAACTCGGAGGTAAAACCCAGCTCAGCACTAGGAGTCACCGCATAAACTTTATCTCCTTCCTCTGGTTCAACAACGCTTAATCGAGTTGTGTCCAATACCGAATTGATAGCGGAACTGGCTTGAGCCTCCACATCGGCGTACAAGTCGCAGAAATCATCATCATCGTTAAAATCGGCCATTTTTTGCTTAAGTCCTAGGAACTCAGATACAGATTAAAGGGTTTACGCTAATGGATTAGCAGCAAGATGGGAGTAGATAAGAGCAATGCGAGTCCCGTCATCACCATACGGAGAAGCTGAAGACGAAGCAGACCGCAAACACGAAAAACCCTAGAAAATGGCTAAAACCCTACTTCGCATACAGACTGTGTGAGTCAATACTGCAGAGGAGCTCAGTTTTGGTTTTCCTCTGAAATAGCGTGACTCATTTACGTTCATGGGTTTTGCTTCGTGGAAGATAAAACGGCTAGGGGAGCATATATGACTTAGACCATGTACAGCGCATCATGTGCTCGATTCGTGACTCGTGACCCACTAAATCAGTAGTCACGAGCCACAACTCATAACTGTGAAAGCGTGCATAGCGAGGGATTTACGCTATATAACTCACACATATGACGAAGAACGAGGTTTGCACCTATATAATTAAAAATATAAAAACAAGTACAAATAAGATAAAAATATAAGGGGAAATGGTCAAATTAAGTAGGACAAATTTACGCTCATCACTCTTCTGCAATTTCGGGTATTCGGATTAGTACTTATCGAATTTTCTTCTAGATTCATAATGATTTTTCTCTTCTCACACTTTGCTTTGTACATTTTGGTAATGGCTAGACCCTTCCCTTTCCTCTTCGTGGACTTATGGCCCAACGGATGCTCTTCTACATTCTGAGGGGCACTTTGGGTACTGCCTCCCTTGATCGGATCAAAGGATACCCCACCAGGTTGGGACCCATCACCGAGAGCTGTAACATGTTCATCATCGGTGGGAAGTGAAGTGGGTGGGGTTGAGTCGTAAGCCTCATCCAATCGTCGCCATACTGCTCGGTCGTGCCTTCCTCCGCCTAGAACTTGTTTTCGTGTTCCACAAGCTGGATCCAATGATGGAGGTTTAAATGCTTCGGCTCGTGTTCTTTCGCTGTTTTTTCGTAAATGTTTTGGGCCTCCTCTTTTTACATTTCTTCGATCCATCCGCTACGGACATCGTCCTCCGAGTTGTTCAAAATGCTTATGTACCTCCGCACTCGAGGCGTCTGTCTGTTCCAATGACTCTTTATGACTTGCCAGGTAAAATCTTTTGGATCAAAACGCCCCTCTTTCCATAATTGTTTGGCAATTGTGCCCTATAAGGTACTTCCTTCTTGGAAGTTTCCCTTAATGGGGTTATTATCATTTTGAGTTAATAACAATTGGCAAAAGTTTTATTATCATTAAGTTGTAATAATTAAATGAAACGGTGAATGCATTACTTTCTATAAAGATATTTGGGAACATTTCCCAAATAGTATAACTCTTAATAGACAAATGAGTAGATTCATTCAC